>JASDQU010210793.1:0-14682 GCA_032191745.1 Picea mariana
CAGCAATGAGTCACCCCCGAGATGGGACTAAACTCCACTCGAGTAAAGGGATTCCTAACCAGGAAAATGGCTCATAGACAATAGGAAAGACTTCATCATAGGTGCCAACTCAAACTAACATCCTATAGTCCCTCATTCCCCACATGCTTGTCCCACCCTAGGAAGTGTGTCCCTTCTCTTCTCAATAGTCCTTTGGCTGCCCCACTTCCATTTATGGCTTGAGGAACAGGCTGGACAAGAAGTCTCAGAGCCCTGTAGTTGTAGTTTAGCACGTTCAGGAAATCAATTCCCAACAATTCTCTCACCTAGAGAGAAATTGTTCACAGGCTTGAAAACTCACCTCTTCAATCTCCCACATGCCTAAAAACCCGCTTCTTCAGTGCATCTCTCAATCTAACCAACTACACAAAGAGTTATGGTTATGGATACAAGTTCAGGTACAATGACATGAAGGTATTGAGGATAACTGACTGCATGAGTGAAATGGTCATGGAATCATGGCTGAATGATGGAAGGTCCTCCAAAATGAACTAAGTCCCAACAATATGTATGGATGTCCGCAAATTGACACTTGTCATGTTGGGAGCTACTTTGGCCCACTTGTCCCCACCTTGGAACTTAGGATAAAATAATTGTCCATACTTTATAATTTAAGAAATATTAATATAATATTCCTTTTTGTCTTAAGATCCCTAGCTTATCCCTTTTCTTCAAATTTTATCCCCCCTCCCTTTCCCTAACTAGTGGAGTTTAGTCCCCCATACTCTTTTATCGTGGTAGGTCTTCTCACAACAATGTATTTTATATTAATGATGACACATATACAAAAATAGGTGCACTGGCCTTTAGCATCTAGGATTTCTGGCCTAATACAAACATAAGCCTCCTAGCTTATAATAACTGGCTCACCAGCCTATAAAACACAACATATACACAAAGGCTCCATGGTCTTAACATCCTGTGCACTTAAGTTTGTTGCGTGCGGTACCCTATAATGTGACCATTTCATCATTATACTGCACGGTACATGTGCACACTATGCCATGAAAGGTGCATACAAAAATGATATCAAATAGCTCACTAGCTTAAGTACATTTTCATTTAGAATTACAATTGGGTTCGGCCTTGGGATATTATAGTATTTAACCTCATGATGTGAGCTCTAACAATACATTCCACTCCCCCTTTAGTAAGGTGGTATTTGTTCTCACGGTGAAAGAAGACTACTTTTCGATGATAAAGATAAGAACTTTCCAACACTATGCCACATATATCAAGCAGTACGACATCCAAATACACTTCATGAATCAACTTTGAAAAAATAGAAAGTATGACCCCACATTGTTTGGTTACATTAAGTTTTTCTTTATCACATACCCAAGCAAGAGGATAAGGCTTTGGATGTGGTTTTGTTACTAGACCCATATTCTTGACAAGTGCTTTAGATATTAAATTTACTTGGGAACGCAAATCAAATAATGTATCTATATTAATATGTTTAGATACAAATCGTATGTGAAATAACTCATTCCTCCCTTGTTCATCAACATGATATTCCTTATTGGAACTTGAAATATCATGAAGAGAATATTTACCTTGTACTCTAGACACTTTGATCTTTCCTTCATCTCTTGATTCAGAACCAAGATCTTGCTGAACTGTAGAAATAGTATTTGTCTTCCCCTTTCCACCAAACTGTTTTGGTTTCTTTTCGAGATGTAGTTTCCAACAATGTTCTTCATCATGACCACTCCTCTTGAAATGAGTGCAAGATGTTTTTCCTCCTTCTCTCATTACTGTAGCGTTCTTCTTGTCCTTTCTTTTGAAATTCTTGAAAGTCTTTTGTGGGAAACTGGAAGGTTTTTTTGTGGAATCTTCTTGAACATGTTTCCCCCTATTCTCAAGGTGAGTGGCTTGCACAAAAACTTCGTCAAGACTAGTGGGGTTAAACAACAACAAAGTATGATGAATATAACTGTGAAGTGCGGCAATATACTTCACTAGATTTTCATAAGAATTCAAAGGAATATTCAATGCTAGAGATTTCTTCCTAAATTATTCTTTGAAACTTTATATAGTCTGACCTTTACTCTGTCTCAAATTTTTCCATTCCATCATTGCTTTATGTAAATACCCTAATGGATAGAACTACTTCCTTATATCTGTTTTAAATTTTGACCATGAGGAAAGAAGATTACCACACTTACTTCTGTCCTGTAGCTTGATCTCCCACCATACGAGAGTGGTGCCTTCTAGCCAAATAGAAGCTAGTTTCACTTTAACTTCCTCTTCATCAATATGTTGAACATGGAAATATACTTCAACATGTTGGATCCAATTATCTAACTTTTCAGGATTAGCATCTCCATTAAATAGACGTAAAGAAAAATTTACATCAATATTTAATAATGGTTTCTTAAAAGAGGCTTTATGGTTAGAATGCTGAGAGTGATGAGAATGATCATAGGAAGAAGAACTAGAACTTGAAGGAGAACATGGAGGCTCAAAAGGATCTCCTCCAACCCCTTGGTTTACTGCATCATCATCATCTGGTGGTGCTTCCTTTTTCTTCCCTTTCTTATTCATCCTCTTCTTGTAATCTCCATACATTCGTTCGACCATTTTTGACATGTGATAGAAGACCATGTGAAATTTTTTCTTCTATTCATCATGCTTGTCCTCTTCTTCCATCTTCTTCCTTCGGGATGTAGGGCCAACTTCAGGATTGAAATTATTAAGAGTTCCTTCACCCTGCTTATGTTTGGCCCTAGTAAGCATTCATACTCAACAATTCAAGTCAAATATGACTGCTCTCATACCAACATGATCTGGGATCTATTCGTTAGGTGACTTATTAAATAACTATATTAAATGAGAATAAACTAAAGTACACCATAAAGAAGGAAAAACTCAAAATGAAAGAGACATAATCGTGCAATATGAGCACAAGAACTTGATAATGAAGTTTGTCCCTGGTGTACTACGTCTCCAAGTCCTGCTCTCAAATGGGTAGGTATTTTTATTAACTCCACAAAATAACTGGGTAAAATACATAAGTATACCTCATTCTGGAGTTAACCTACAAAATATTTCCTCATATTAGAAAAATAACACCACCACTATGTTCATGGTGTCGTTTTACCTAAAAATGACTATCTCCATGCCTCAATATGATTCTGACACTTTTTGGCCCAAGAGGCACCCCTGCCTCGGTTTGCGTTCCACTACTCCTGCAAGAAATGAATGGACAAATATAAAAAGCCATACCCAGTCTTGAAAAATGTGCAAACATCTATATTGTATGGATGTGCTTGGTCTCACTCGTCTCCTCTCTTGTCTTTTGTCTCAAAACGCTGACCGAGTCCCCCTTTTTATACCAAAATTTGGCAGTTATGCAATAAGTGAAGTGGTTGGCATGGTGGTTAGGAGAGTTATATTAAGTCGCTAGTTTGGTGGAGGTCCCGGGGGAAAATCCCATGGGCCTCCCCATTTTAGCATGTAGTTTGCAATGATTTTGGCGAGCTCTGCTAGAATATAGAGGAGAGTTGGCGGCGATTAAGTTTGGCGGACAGTTAAATATGGCGGGTAGTTTGGAAAGTGCCCCTAAAATGGTGGAACCATTACTACATCTGGAGGATGGTTTTGGCGGAAGCTATATATATAGGATATTCCATATATAGTGGAATTGCCACCATATTTGGTGGATTTCTCTTTATATATATTTAAATTTGGTTAGGGAGTCTCCTTGTGCATTTTGGGGGTGCCATGTGGTGCCTTCCTAGTGGGCCACGTGGAATTAACTTATTTTCCCACCGATGTGCTCATGTTACCTCGGGACACGTGGCACCTTCTGGGTGGTGTCACTTTGCATCACCTAGGGGTGACACGTGGCACTTTTTTACTTGTCCACATGATGCCCTAAAAAGCCCAAACTTGAGTGGCACATGGTAGCCTCTGGTGCTGCTACGTCACATGATGATGTCATCATGACACATTTCACCCTCCGTGCTTTCTAGGTAGGTTCTATGTACATTGACATCATCCATACTAATGCTGACATCGGTAGTATGGATGTTGACTCATCCCTACTGATTGGGCTAGGTTGACCAAAACTTTGACCGCTTATACCTTTTGATCTGTAACTCCATTAGACGAGTTATTTGTGTCGTTAGAAAGATTTCAATGCGCTCTTCATGATCATTCTATTTTCACTGAATTTTGGGAACTTTTAATTTTTTTCCCTTCTGTTGTCTGTTGAAGCCATTCTGAGCGTCATGAGTTTCCTCTCCGAGTTCTGAGTTGTTCTTAGCCTTCTATGGATCCTTTTTTGGATCACATGTTGAGAGGAATATCACTGAAGATTCAAGAGGAGGAACCCAATTCATACAAGGCATATATTATTAATAAGTAAGATCCAATGGTTCTCTTCTATGGTGGTAGATTTTGTAATATGCTATCACTTGTATCCTAGTCAAGTTTTCGACATGATTGATTGTTTTTGTTGATGAATTGAATGGACTAATGATGGGGGTATTTTAATTCTTAATATTGATAGGATGTTGAGGTCTGAAGGATACTTTGTTGTGGAGCTATATTAATAGTAAGTTTTGTTAAGTGTATTACTATTCTTCTCTTGTAAAATTATATGCTGAAGAACCTCTTATCAAATAGAGTAACATAATTTAAGCTAGTAGTTCTTGATGTATGAGGTTCCACAAGAACACTTCACTGGTTTGTTGATGTCTACAATCTATTACAGTTGTTGGTTCTTGGAGGATGCGGTGACCCAAGAACAACAACTACTAGTTATGTGTATAGTTTTTTTATCATTGTGTGTTTGTAAAATAGGTCACTTTGTAAGATTGATTGTTGGATACATTCAATATCTAGACTGGTTCTCTATATAACTGTAGAATAAATTTTGCTATGTACTTCGACAAATGAAAGTATGTCAATAGAATGATTTTGTATTGAGAGTGCTTGTTTGAAAAATACAATGAGCTATGTATTTTGCCAAAATACATAGCTCTCTGTATTTTGGCAAGCGGAAGTATGTCAATATTTGTTAGTCATTACAAATACATCATTGATGGTTAGAAGCGATTGAGTCTTCAATGAATTAAGTGGTAGCTCAAAAGAATGGTTGATAAAGAGAATAGTCTATGAAAGTTCAGAAATGGAACAAGATGTCGATGAAGACTAGATCAAACACAGATCGAATTTTGTTTGTAATATATGTTTATTTGTTTGTAGTATTGTTCTTTCTAATGTAATAATTAAGGGAGGGTGTTAGAATTAATTCCTACATTATAAATAGTTTGACTTTGTTGGATATTGTTGAGATATTCCTCAACTTTTTTCTCCAATATTGTAATAAGTTGGATCTCACAACCCTTATCTTAATGTACTTATATTGAGAGAATAATAGAATATGATTGAGTTTTTGTGTGCAACTGGTTTTCTTTCTAATTTATGCTCAAAACTTTAAACCATGAAAAATAGATCCTAATGGATCAATTAGCCACACACAAGGCACCATGATTTATCCTTAAACTTAACTCATTGGATATTCCATCCATTCAATGGGCATGGAGAAAAACTAAATGATTGAATTTGATTCATACTTGTTGTATGTACAGAATCAACAATTAATAATAATAATCAAATTTTAAGGTCACGGCCAAGCCATACACTAAATTGATGTATGAGACCCCCTTTTTTGTGGGACAAGGTACCCCTAAACCATAAAAAGTGGCTCCTAACTATTAATAAATCTATTAGCCTTGACCAAATTAACCAAGCCATGCCAAAAACCATCTAGAGATATGAAATTATTATGTTAATAGGCATTTTTTGTAATCTAGGGAAAAGTAGGGAGTGTTACCAGTAGAACCTTACATATCCATCATAGAGATACATGCATACACATAGAAATATATAGAGACATAAAAAGTAATGAGATCCCAAAGAACAATCCTTTAATTTTATGATAGATAGTACAACACAATTACATATAACCTCTCACATGAAGCTATTTGAGCCTTCATGTGCTTATCTATTTATACCTTTATCAGGTAGTTGTAACTACTTAACTGCCCAGGTTGGTAGGTTAACAGAGAATCTGACCAAATTCTACTTCTAACTACATCGATCGACTAATTATTTCTAAGTAGATTGTTGGGTCTAGTCGATAGGGTTGACTAGCCCCTACAACATCTCCCCCCACCCCAATTCCTTGCTCATCCCAAGCAAGTGGGGGTCATACAAATACTTTTTTTCATATTATGTTTACAATATTACAATATGGAGAGTTATAAGATCAAGAGAGAAAGATAATTATGTAAGAAGAAGAGACAAAATATTTATGTGAATGGTTGACTCAAGGTACTATTTTCGACTATGTTGTTGTTCTTGGTTCTCCACCATTGGTCGAATCAACTATGTCTTGTGTGCCTAGTGTTCTTGTGTGTTACTGGATTGGAGATGTCATTTTCCTATGAGTAGGTTGCCTCCTGAATACCATTACGAACTTTTGATTTCCTAACAATATATTTTGGAGTCACCCATGGTTTGATTTCCTAGTCACCTTTTCTCGCGCTGGAGTGTTTGTTGGAAGGTTTTTTCCAAATTTTCTATCTGCATCTAGCAAAAGAAACACTAATTGTTTCTACCTTCACCAATGTCTTGGGGAAACCCCAAATGAGCCCTACACACCTTTATTTGAAGGTAAAATTCCTCTTCTCCCATTTGGGCCAAGATGGTTGACCTGCTTCTGGAAACCTAATCCAGGAGGGTTGTCAACTACTACCTTTGTCCAACGCATGATATCTTCTCTAGTAATTAGCTTTCTACAAAGTGAATTTTATCCTTACTTGGGTTTGTTATATAGAGTTTAGGTTCATGATATTGAAGCTAGTCCGAACTGGTAGCGTAATTTTCCCGCACGAGGATCGATTTCCCCAGATTGTGAAGTACAAGAAAAGGAGGTATTTTTTTTATTCAAATCATGTTGTTATGAGTGCAACTACTTTGAGGTACAATAGCGGATATGGATTATCGTAACTAGGTATTTCCTTAATGTTCATGGTGCCTTTTTCATGTTGATATCCCTATGGTTGTTTAACAAATGCTCGTGCAAAAACCCTTGTGCGATATTCATGGTAAATTATTCAGGAACATTGCATGTGATAAGATGATCTATAGGTGGGTGTGACATACTTTTCATTATGATGTCGATTATTGTTAATATTTTTATCATTATCCATATTTTCCTATCATGGATTGAATGTACTTATTTTGCTGACATCAACATCTCTTTGACCAACTACTTTCTGGGTTCGATATCCAAAGTATCGATTGTTGATAGATGGGCGATATGTGAGCCGACTGATGGGAGTTTTTGAGCCATATTTATTACTAGATTGACTTAGTCAATGTTGGTGATGACTTGCTTGTTCGTTCATTTTGTTAATTTTTACTGAGTCTGAATGGTGTCATCTCTTGTCATGCCAATTATGTTCTCTTGGTTTTGTTCATATGATATTCGCTCATCTGATCTATGCTCATTTGAACCATGCTCGCTTGCACCCTGACTGATCCTTTTTCTTGATTCTCTTCTTATGATTATTTGTATTAAGTCAGACAATGGTGTAGAATGTTGAGAATATCTCCTGCTACTCTATCTCAGGCTTGACCAAGGGATGCTTTCTCTTTCCATTTGATTTTACTATTTATTTTCCTTTAGTGTTATGGATATTCTTTAAATACTTTAAGCTTTTAGTTTTTTGTACCTAAATTTTGCTAACAACTTTTTTGTTTATTAATTTTAAGCAAGGTTTATTTCTTATAAGTATGATTAGTTAGTTTAGTCGATTAGTTATTTTATTTGGTTCTTGTTGGCAACTCCTTGCTATACTTTTCCAACAACTTATTTTTATTTTATACTTGATATTTCTTTAAACAAGCACTATTAATTAGTTTCTTAAATGGATTCCCCAATAACATTATGAGTTGGACCACTCCAGTTGGTCGAATATCTTCCACCACATAAGGCCCCAACTATGTCGTTTCCAATTTTTTGGGTTTTCATTTTATGCGAACGTTATACAGTAAGGCTAAGTCTCCCTCCTTTATATCCTTTTTTTTTAACTGATGATCATGCCACAATTTTTTTTGTTGCTTTTGAACCCCTTGGTGATGAATCTCTATTAGCCTCTCTTCTTCCAGCTTGTTTAGTTCGTATAGTTGGTCGTTCATTTTTTTTCTCTCATCAAATTTTTCTATAGCTGCGGCCCTGTCGGAATTAGTCCAAAATTGCAGCGGAATAGTGACTTCCTGGCCATAGAATAGCTTGAATGAAGTCTTCCTAGTTGACCTTTTGAATGTTGATCTATACACCCAGAGGATTTCAGGAATATTATCATCCCAACCATATTTATTTATTCCATAGATATTTGTAAGTCCCTTGTATAATGTTTTATTAAAGGACTTGACTGTCGCATTTTCTTTTTGGGTGGTAGGCTATCGTTTTTCTATGGTTGATTAAAATTTTTTCCAATAGAAATTTAATTGTTTCATTTACAAAGTGAGTTCTCTGGTCCTTGATTAGTGTAAGAGGACAACCAAATATTGTGATTTTTTTTTTGTAGATGAATTTAGATGCTACCTCTTTGGTACAAGATTTGACTGGCTCAACGTTTTCCCACTTAGCCACATACTCGACTAGAGTAATGATGTACTTGGCACCATATCTTCTTTCCCTATGTGGAAATGGATCGACGAAGTCGATAGCTCATATTTTGAAAGATCTATCAGGGTTTATTGAAATTAGTGGGATTTATTTTTTCCATAAATATCATCCAAGCCTCTAACAACTATCACATTTCTTAACTTGATCTTGACAGTCTTTATGCAACGTTTGCCACCATAATCCTACTTGTATTACCTTCCTAGTTGTTGCGTTGGCCTGGAAATGTCCTCCAAGTGCTCTTGAATGGGCTTCATTGATGATATCCTCCCATTCATGTTCTAGAACACATCTTCTTAAAGCATCGCCCATTCCCATTTTGTATATGTATCTGTTAATGATTGTGAATGGTGCATCTTTCATGGCTAGAGTTTTCTTTTTGTTTTTCAAGAGGTCCTTCGGGGCCCTTCCTTATTCTAAGAAATTTTCAATATCCTCTAAATATTTAGGTGCAACTTTGATCTAGGTGGATATTGGTGGCCACCCACCTATTCCAACTGGCTCCTCATGTCTGGTTTTTATTCGACACGTTATTCTGTACTGCTTTGTAATTGTGGGTTCTACACTTTTGGGGTTGTCTAAAGCCTTACACATCCTCCAGGTGGATACATGTGGCCTATCACCTAATCCAACTGGATTAGTTTGTATTTTTCATGTCAAGACATCTTGTTGTACTTTTGGGGACATTTTGGGGCCCTAAACATTGTTTTTTTGGCTATCCATAGTCAAACTATAGATGGAGTCAGAGTTTGATGGTAGAATGTGTAGTTATATGAAATACATTTCCAACGGGCTATCATGTGCATAAAACTAAGGTCGTATGCAAAAGTTACGAACCTAGGAAGTTGAGGTACCAAATTAGACCAACTTACCCATAGGGTCCACATGACTTTTGGCGTTTCACCTTATAGGGTTAGGTTTTTGGATGTACAGGGTTTTTGCATTCATGAGTAATACCAAAAAGGCTTCTGGAGCCTCATTGTAATCCATTCTTCTCGTAAGGATGCACATAGCAGCCACATCTCTTCTCAAAGATAGCTACCACCATTCAAGCAAGTTTCAGTTCTGCAGTTTTATAGTTTTAGCCTATTTCATTATTTCATAGAAGATATTGTTCACTGGTATTTGTGTTTATTGTATTCAATCTGTTAATCAGTTCGTTCCACTCCTAAATATAGATCAATGTTATTAGATCGATATTCTCTTCATTTATTTTTCTTCGTGCATGTCCCCAACAAGGTCTGGGTATAAGAAATTGGGACTTGAACCAATCGAAATATTACCAGATTGGCTACGTTGATCTTGACAAAAACCCATGGGAGACGAAAAGAATGATGATGGAGTAGGAGATCTTATTAAATGTTTCTCGAGGAAGACCTCGCGGGAAAAAGGAACGAAATGATGGACAACTTCGCAGAGATCCTTCGATGATTTCCTACGGGAGAAGCATATTCATCAAGAGGCCATGCAAGCTCCTTCAAGGTACAAGTAACTTTTGATATTCCATTATTTGAAGGAATGATAGATGTAGATGTTGTAGATAAATGGTTCAATCTTCTCGAAGGATATTTTTCGGTCCACAATTTTTTTGATAGGGAAAAGATCACTTTTTCACTCATCAAGGTTGTTCCCCATGTTAAAGACTAGTGGGATACTTACTTTGAGAAAAGGGCCATGGAGTAATCTGCAATATTTGTGGTTGTCCCTACATGGGATTCCTTTCAGGATGCCATTAAATAACATTACTACCTTGTTGGAGGCTTTGAGGACCAATACACTAGATGGACCACTCTACATCAAGAAATGGACCAGATAGTACTAGATTTTACCAATATTTTCCATACCCTACGCAAGAAATTGGGTATCAAAGACTATGAGAATCATCTAGTGCTCAAATACTGTGGTTGTTTGCATAGATACATTCAAACATAAATAGAGCTCCTGGACATCACCTTATTGGAAACAGCTTATAGATACGTTGTCAACATCGAGTAGAAATTTAAGTAGAAACAACGAGAGTTTGGATATGCAAACCCGTCACAGCCTAAGAAGGGAAAAGGAAGCCCCAAACCACATAGAAAGGGACCAATTTGACATGGCCTCCCTCAGGAAAACTAGTGCAAGCCGTAACAAAACAAGGGAAATGAGAATATGAAGAAACACATGGGAAAATGGTGTGAGTACCATAAAATTCCTTGGAACAACATCGAAGAATGTCGCTCCAAGAAGTCCCTCATGGTCGAGATGAAGGCTTCCAAGTTAGAGGTTGATTTTGATTCTGAGTCAAATCCTGAAGGAGGGAAGTGGATTATCAATGATGAACCCAGTTCCACTATCACTACTATTGTAGGAAAATCTCCCTACGGACAGGTAGACCTCCTCTTGAGAGCTAGACCCTTAACTTTAAGACATAAGGTGCTTAACATGGACACTGACTTCCTTTTAGATCTAATCAAGCTGATGAACAAAAGAGAAGGAGGAAGGTGTGTACCTTATGAATGTCATTTGTCCCTGCAAGGTCTAGGATGAGCTTCGATCTTGAGCTCCTTGGTAGGTCCTGCAAGACAAACAAAAGTACAAAACACTTCCTACTCTACTGAGATTAGATAAAACATAGATTCATCTACTGCAGACAAACTTATATGAAACAACTACAAGTTTGAAAGAAACAAGCCAAGCATTGATTGTATAAATGAGAACAACAATGAAGAAAACTTATAACCATAGATGTGAGTGCAACAACTTCATCAAGTTGTCCTTGTCCAACCCTTGCTCAAAAGCTCCACGATCAGAATGAAAATATTTTCACTGATTAATCTCCTCCACTTCTCATGAGATCATAAGTTTGGTATCTCTAAACTCCTCTCTCTCCTTTCCTCCATGGAAATCCCTAATTATATAAGATTTGGAGACTTAACCACCATGGAGAGGATCTCTCATCAGATCCACTAAGAAAGGGATCTCTAAGATATTTAAGGAGAAAATATCTATTAGGGATTTTGGGGAGGAAATATCTCTCAAAGATTTTAAGGAGGAAATATTTCAACCATCCATGAGATCCTCCACCTTCCCTAAAAAATAGGAAACCAAATGTGAGGTGGATTCTCACACTTAATTACTTTATTTTCCATGAATATTAATAATAATTCATGTGCACTTGATTATCACACTTAATCAATTTCTTTTCCATGAATATTAATAATAATTCATGTGTACTTGATATTTTGTCCTTCATGTAATATATCCCTCCTCCACATTGACTAGGGATTGTGTTATAGGTTATTCCATGGTGTCAAGGGTGTATGATACACTTATATGACACTTTACGACACTTAGGGCAAAGTACATAGGTGTGAAAATTTCATGTGTAATAGAATGCCCCCTAAAGTGTGAGGTCATAATAGAGAACGATGGTCAAAACACTTTACAAATATTTAAAGCAAGGGTATAGACACAGAGAACTTGATAGAAGCTCCACACAAACATCCAACAAATATTATGACATGTTTCAAACCCAAGGCAAGCATACCAATGCTTGAGTGTTAAAGACCTGAAAGATATGGCTGCCATAAAATACACTATGGATCCATAATTATATTGATAAAAGGTATAGCCACTGAGGATACAGTGTGGATCTATACTCCTATGACCTGAACTGATCGTAGTCACGAAGAATACACAGTGGATCTATGAGATGACAAGACATAGCCATGACCAATACAAAGTGGATCTATGTGACAGTATATGTGTCAATGTTCAAGAGAAACTCCATCACAACCTGGGCAAAGTACATATCAGAGTGATCACTCAACCCAAGGTCTTCTTACCGATCATGATGTAGTATGAATTTAACCATGCGAATAGATTTCTTGATGTCGAACATGGAAAAAACCACTTGATTATCGATTAATGATGTAAACTGTTAACAAGTGCAAGGGAAATCACCATTGATGTCAATGTTTCCCAAGGTACCCTAGTACATTCCAACGAATGTGAATGGATGAGATAAAGTCAAACACCCGTGGAATCATCCGATCAAATATCAATGATGTAAACCCACTGTCGAATGTCAGGAGGCCTACCATTGAGGCATGCAGGTCCCAAAGTACTAACTGGTTTCTATGTCTAGTTCCTGGATAATGTGTTGAAGTTGATAGGAATAGACTTGTCGAAGGAGGGCCTTGATGTATCCCCCATCAATGACATGAAATAGACATAGATATGTAATTGGTATATCAAATTAACATGGACTGACACGGGTATTGAGACAAGATATTTGTGATGGATGACTCTCGAGGCAGATAATTCCCTTGAACACTGAGGCACACTAGCAGAAACATGACATGGACCAAAACATGTTGATGCAGTGGATACTGTGACTTTTGTCGAGTGACCCAAAGGAGTAAGAAAAAATTAGAGGATTGGTTCAGTGCAGAGGTTCAACAGATTAATATGTGCACAAAGACAAAGTGTCAAGTTCAAGGGTGACTCTAAGAGTTACTGGTAACATTCTCAAAAATTGCCTGGCTTGCTTCCTTCAATTTTTCCCCCATCCAGATAGATGAGTACCTATTTTTAATTTAATGAGATCGAGGAGGGTAACACATGCTCGATATAACTTACCTTCATTAAGTCCCTCTTCCTTTGTTTAACAAACTGGAAGAAGTAAGGTTTCAGTCCCATATGGGCCCTTCAATGTATGATTGTTTAACGAGTCTAGAGAAGGTAAACTCAGTGGCTTTTCATATTTAGAGAGTCTGAAAAAGAACTTAAAGATGAATCCAATGTTGTCCTTTTCATAATGTTAGTCTCGTGAGGCCAAAAAAGAGATAAATTATCACTCAAACGACGCCCTTTCAAACCTTTTAACAAATGGGAAAGGAAGCAAGATCACTCGACAATCTTTTCATGTTTAGAGAGTCTGAAAAGAGCTTAAAGACGACTACGTGGGGTTCCTTTTTCGTGTATCCATACAGGTCCTAAAAAAATATAAAAGTTTACCTGGATGCATTATCATGTATTTATGAGCACGAGAAAGAACAAAGACTAAGCTCGGTATGCCCCCAGCTTGAAATCTAGTGGCTTAACTCCAGAATGATAATCAAAGGATAGAGACATGCCTTCCAAGCTTCAATTCATTCACCAACTGTGAGGTTGTCACTAATTTCTTGACTAGATGAGAAAAAGGAGAAGGGTGGATGAAAAGAAGGTTCAAGAGAGGTGATTGTTTCATTTTTTAATGAGATTAACACAGGAAAAGAACTATGCTCAGGGTTCCGGTTTTGATCCCCAAATTGTTGTTTCATTTTTTAATGAGCTTGCTACAGAGAGGAAAACTATGCTCGTGGCCTCTGTTGCATTTTTTTACGAGCTTGCCACAGAGAATAGAAACTATGATTGTGACCTCTATTTCATTTTTTAATGAGCTCGCCACAGAGAAGAAAACTATGCTTGTGGCCTCTGTTTCATTTTTTAATGAGCTTGCTACAGAGAAGAAAAAACTATGCATGTGGCTCCATCTTGATCATGGCTTCCAAGAGGATAATGCTCTAGAAGGACACCATGTCAAGGGACAAAACTTGGTCATGGCTTCCAAGAGATCTTCACTAGATGGAAGATAATCACTATGGAAGGAACACATATCAAGGGCTGCGACAGGGGTAAGGAGATCAGGCTCCAATATCCCTACCGAAGAGATCACCATGTCAACTACTAGATCTAAATCATCAGAAGTTGAAGTCATGGGAGACAACGCCACATAATTAATATGTGGTGGGGGTGATATTGTCTGCATATAAGAACCATTTAGGGAGGTAATCCAATCACGACCTATTAGCAATATTTCTTGTCTCGGGATTATGCATAACCAGGTCTGCAGCTTGCACGGGAAGCATCTGAGCGTAACATGAGAGAATCCTGTTTTTAGCAGCAAGTCA
>JASDQU010210795.1:0-18726 GCA_032191745.1 Picea mariana
TTCCTTAAAATACAATATTCTATTGGATACATTTCTAATATAAAAATATCTAAATTTATGCAAACTCATTAATTATCATAAATAAAGAAACACATCCATTATATCATATCAATTAAAAATTGCATAATATTAATAAAATATACAAAACAATATAAATAATAAAAAGCATAAAGAAATATTATAAATGGAAAGGAAAAAATCCACATAAAATAATCAACATAAATAATTAATTAACTTAAACATAATCCAAATCACATAATAAAATAAATTTATTTTCAATTATTTATTAAAAAAATTAAAAGATATACAAAAATTATTTAAGTTAAACATTAAAAGATATACAAAAGTATTTAAGTTAAACATAATCGAGATCACATAATAAAATAATTTTTCTTTCAATTAAACTAACTTTATAAAAACTTTCTTATTAACTAAACCAGAAACAACTTTAAACACAAAAATATAAAAAATAACAAATTTTTCATTCGAGTGGTTTGATTGAAAAAAAGTAATAATTAAATTTTATATAAAAGGAAAAGGAAGAAATAAATTCCAGGGTGGTTAAACTAATGGAAGATACAGTAATGATGATTGACATGTAAACATTTAATGACTGGTGAATTATGTCATTACAATCTCTTAAAACTTTAATTTATTTTTTTATTTAAAAAAGTTAAAATAGCAACAATAACTATAAGCAAAAGTAGGTGAAAGAAAAACTAAATTGCATGTGTTATAATAGCTAGAAATAAACTGTAATAGTGATTAACATGATAGCATATAAATCATATCCATGTAAAAAAATATAACTTTTATTCTTTCTAATTTCAGAAATAAAATTAAAAACAAATACCATTTAAAGTGCTAAGAAATGGGTTATCTGTTTAAGGAACTAAAATGCATAGCAGACGCTGGTTAAACTAATCATATATGCAGGTTAGTTGAGGAATGAGTTAATATAGATGGCATTAAAAAAATGTTCATGAGTAATATTTAAACTGTTAAAAAACCTAAATTCAATAACTGTTAAAAAACCTAAATTAATTAAGAAGCAACGACAGGCGGTTACACTACGATAGACACAGATTAAACTAATTAGAAAGAAATAAAGTGTCTGTTAACCCAAAATATAGCGAGGCTAACTACTATCCAGATGGATAAACACCAAAGCCAGCATGTTAAAACTAATAAGAAAAACAACACGAGCGTGTTAACTACTAACTACTAAATATGTATGTCAAGCTACGGTAATGAAAAATTAAATTTAATAAACATGGCAGACAGTGGGAGCCATAAGATTGAGAGAAGGGAAGAGAAGATAGAACCACACATACCTATAGCATAGATTTGGTTCATTGACGAATGAGGGTTTCAAAGGGCTCGTTAAGAATGCCTTCTACTATCGAGTTTTTCCAACCAAGTGGTTTGAATTTAAAAAGAGCAGAGCCTAACATGAAATATTTTTAATTAAATATACTCTATGCATGAGATTTGGGTTACTGAGCGCCGAACATGAAACAATTTCAATTAAATTGATAGAATTAAAGCAAGGCTATGCATGAGATTTGGGATATGCAAGAGCCAAACATGAAATAATTTCAATTAAATTGATAGGAATAAAGAAAGGTTATACATGAGATTAGACATATAAAAAACTAGGGCTTCTGAAAAGAACACAGGGAAGTCAAAGTAAAATGTATCGTTCAGAGAGTGGTACAATTCTATAGAAAAGGTTTGATGTTTGAACGATGTAGGCAGTTGCAGATTTTGTTGAACCTAAAGAAATGCGTGTTCGTTGCGTCGTATGGAACTCTATTGGGACATGTGATTTGCAATGAAGGGATGTTGGTGAACCGGACGAAAGAGATCTCAATCATTCTACAACTAGATGATCCCAAGATGCAGATAGAGGTTAAGGTGTTTATGGGGCCGGGTACTACCAGAGGTTCATCAAGAACTATGCGCGTAGAAGCTTAAAAAATTATTGAAGAGGAAATGACAAAAGTGCACTCTTAGGCTCGACTTATAAAATAGGGGGAGGGCCTTAGATCACAGCCTGTTGTTGTAAAATGCTCCGGGCCGGTTCCGGGTCTTTCGGGTGGGGCTGTAATATGGATAGTTTCAAAAGGTTCTTTTTCTTAGTTGTTCAGAGAGCAGTGATAGCCGATAAGAAGTTTTTTTCTCCAGTGGATGATTCGATGCAGCCTCTTCACACATGAGAAACACTAAATTGGTATCTTAAGCTACGGTAATAAAAACTTAAAACACTCCACACATACATTTAAAACATCTATTTACATTTAATACAAATATTTTAAACATACATCGATGGTTTAGAAACTTACCTATTGCAAACGCAACAACGACCCTGACGCTCACGACCTCTTGACGACCCCTACGCTCATGACCTCCCGGTGACCTCAGATGCGCTCACGTCCGCTGCGCTCATGACCTCCCGGTGACCTCCTCACACAACCGCTCACGATAGCAAACGACAACACACAACAACATACAATAACAAAATTTTGTAAAAAATTCCAATATCGATCTGTGGTTAATATATAAACAATATTTCGGCCGAAAGATAGTTCAGTCGAACTATTTTTCGACCGAAATATAGTTCGGCCAAAAATTGATTGCCGGAAAGAAAATATCTGAATAACCAAATTTTTACATGCAAATCAAGGGGGCGATTATTGCACCATTCGATTTGATGTTTATGTTTTCGGCCGAAAAATAGTTCGGCCGAAAACAATATCTTTCGGCCGAAAAAGATTATTAGTTTGGCCGAAATTTTTTTTTTCGGAATTTTGGAGACCTGATTGTCACGAAAGTGTAACCCACCTTCGTGATTTCACCCAGCCATAAAAAACCTTTTATAACAAAAGCTAATTGTTTATTGAGTTTGAAAAGGCTAGTGTTAGTACAATTAGTAAGACTCTTGAGATTTTTGAGAGAGGGAGTTTATCAATTAATTCACTAACAAAGTGTTTTGAGATTAGTGACTTTATAGGGTATGGATTCCATCCAAAATCATCAAAAACCATCCATAAGAGACCTTGCAAGCATAGTGCATGAGAGTGAAGAGCTAGTTACCCATAAAGGGAGAAAATTTCAGAAGTTGCAGACAAATTTTGAGTGAAACGATGATGATAAAAATGAAAGTGAGGATATCTTTTTTATAAGAGGCTCCCCTAACGTATTTTTCCACATAAAATGTCAACAATAAATTAGAAGTGGGTTTGACCCCTCATTTGACCTTTACAAATGTTGAAAGTGCAAAAGATAAATCATAATAGCCATACGTGTGAGATGTCAAACCCTCTTGGGAAAGAGGTAGGACTCCAAATTCCATGTGAAATCAATATAAAGAAAGGTGAGAGAAAGTGATGTATCTCCTCACCCAAATTAATTCTATGCATCATGAGTATCCCATGCGTTCATCAAACACTAGATGCATCATACCCTTGAATATGATGTCATTGTCATAATAGGGCCACCATCCAGGATCCAAGTGATGTGTCCAAGCCCCAAGGAGCTACATATTATCTCTGCAATGTCTCTAACTATCTTCTCCTATAATGTCCTGATTATGGTGCAAAACAATTCGTGGGATACTCTGCCCAACATGTCCTAATTGTATCTCATATGTGTGCCATCATGATGATTGAATATGCTCTTACCAATCCCATCTTTCCATTTTTTAGAGTTCTAAGGATATGAGAGACATTGTATGTGGATGGTGAGTCACTATATGACCCACTTATTTGCATCACACATGCCAAAGTCCTGCAATAAAAGCACAACATCCTAGGTACAAGCCTAGGATGTCCCTCAAAGAACCATGTCAAGGCCATCCAAGACAAATCAAAGTATAAAACATGGTTTGCAAAGGTTCATAAGAAACATAAGTCCTTAAATCATGCATAATAAGCTAAAACTTAAGATATAATCCATGTAAGAAATTTCACCTTAGTATCCCCTTCAAGCATAACACCATCCCAGGACCCCATGTGAATTTCCAACTTTAAGTATGGGAGGGTCGTCATCCAACCCTATTACGAAATCCACCTAGATAGGAAATAAAATAACCCAAGAAGAGGGATATGTCTTGAGAGTGACAAGGGAAAGTTAAAACCCTTCAAGAGTAAGTGTGATAGTGATATGGTTTAAGGGCTTACTTCATGGCTTATGGTGTCATTAAATCCATTTATATGAGAAACTTTATGGAGGGTGCACTTTATCTTGAGTTACCTCATATTTACATGTTATTTTTCCTAAACCCCTTTATCATACATCTTTCTAGTCTACTTTATTATATTTGCAATTCCAGTTTTATAAGGTTTCAATATGTAGAATTTTTGTTAGGGACTGGGGTGGGCACTAAAAGCGTAGAGCTCAAGTTTGGACTGGATTTTTTTAGTCCTTTTTTATAACATTCCTTTATTTATTTAGCATCATTTTATTATTATTTTAGAATCAATTGTGAAGCAAAATTTGGGTCTTCAACCCCTCTTCTCATGAGAGAATGGACTATCACCCTTAACCAAATTTTAGTACACTAGAAGAGGCTCTAGGATGGAAAGTGTTAAGTATGTTGAAGAACAAAACAATACCCTTGAGAGGCTCCCCAGTAGTACCTCTTCTCCTTGGGCGATGAGAACATGGAACTGGGGCATAGAGACTGATCACCAAGGTGAAACAAGGAAACTAACACAATTTCCTAAACTGGTGATCCATTCTCCAACTTAATCACAACACTTTGCATAAAATAAGTACTAACATACCTCATGGTGATGATGTCTTACCACCTTCCATACTCTAGGTTGCTTGAATGTGATGAGCGTTGGTTGACATGTATATGTAAAGGAGAATGAGGGGGGATGTTGAGCTACCATCTCGACATGTTGATCATCATCATGGTCAGGATCATGTTCTCCATTAAGGTCAATATGACATGATCTCCCCTAGTTACACCTAGGCATGGGGGTGTAATAGACCCGGAAACTAAATTCTTTACCAAAGGTACTTTGATATGTCTACTAAGTAACCTCATAATTTTGTTGTCCGAAGCATCATAGAAAAACATTATAGTGAAAATTCCAATGGGAATCACTTGAAGAAGAAATCGATGCTCTTGATAGAAAATGTTATGATCCAATGCCTTAAAAATAATAAAAATTTAAGGAATACAACTTCCACTTTGAAGGAAAAACCTCTATTTACAATATATCCAATTCAAAAGACAAGATGCATTGATCCTAAGACTAGGTATTCTTGGTATATATATATAGGAGACAATGAGTACAATTATAATGAAAGGGTACAATGACGGGTTCTAGCCTACATAAAAGTATAACACTAGAAATGTAATAATTCAATATATAGGGCTTAATAAGGGGTTTTATACATGACATGAGGATCTATTTAAGGCTTACCACAAACATGGAAAACAACAATTTGTTAATTTTTAGGTGTTATTCAAGGTACTTTTACAATGAATTTGAATATGGTGTAAAAATATGAAATGTAGTAAATTGAATTAGATTTCCATAATATATAATTTTTATTAATATAATTTGTAAAAAGCTATGTGTTTTTTTTTTTTTTTAAATAGTTGTATGTTCTATTTCAAGAAAAATATATTTTATATGTATTTGTTAGTGAAGGGGTTGATTACCTTAATGATGGAATTTCCTTTAAAAAAATAGGATTGTAGAGAACCCTTTGCTCTAGCTCTTGGTATTTTTTCAAAATTTACAATATTAATTTTATATTTTCTTAAATTATGAAAGTCAATATATCCTTGAAATTACAACACCTTGTGTTAGTGCAGGCTACAAGGGTCTTAACATTATCAATTTTTTTTTTTATTATTTTAGATTGTATATCTCAGTCTCTTCAAGTGTGACATATAACTTATTTTAAAAATGGTTATGCTAATAAAAATATATAGCATAAATAAAAGAGGTATGTACTTTAGGATTTTTATACAAGTCAAGATAAAAATAGGTTAAAAATAGTGAAAACATTAATTTTTAAAAAATATATGTATATATAATCTACATAGTTGACTCTATCTATGTATGTAGTTTCATCAAAAATGGATTGTGTAGCCTATGGAAAACTAGTTCCAAAAATAGATATTTGAGAGGTATTCATAAAATTGGAGGTTTTAGTATATTTGCATACCAATACACTAGGTTTTTCATGCCAAACCTAAATCTAAGGCAACCAACTCAGTGAACATGCACACTAGAGTTTTCATTCCCACCCCAAAATAATTTTAAATGGAAGGAATGTGCACAGACTCTTAGAATGTGCATGCACTCTAATAACATGCATCCATTCTAAGAACATACACACACTCCTAGGTGTGTGAATGTATTCTTGGAATGCATGCATAATTTGATTCCTAAGTTTCCATTTCTCTCCCTCTCTCTCTTCCCCCCCACTCTATCTCTCTCTACTACCTTCCCTCTTTACTAGTCTCCCCTTATCTCTCTCTAAGTCTCTCTATCCCCCAATCTCTCTCTCTCTCNCTTACACCTCTTCCGATCTCAGAGAGGTGTAAGTACCCCTCACTTTGGATACCCTTCCCTCTTTCTCCCCATATCTCTCTCTCTTTCGTAGAACCCCCTCTTTCTATCTCTTTCTCTCTCTCTTTATCTCTCCCTCTACCCTTCTCTCCCTCTCTCTCTCTCTCTCTGACTATATGTAGTGTAGCTAGAGGAATAATATGATGTACTTAGGGAGGTACCCAAAGGAAATAATAGTAGAGATGTATTGTAATGTATGAATGCCACTTTTAAAAAATATGACCCAATGCGAGTGCAATAAATATACGACAACTTAATAGAAGGTTCCTCCTCTAGAATGTTATTAGTTTGTAGGTACCACTATATAAAGGGGTGTAAATAATGTATTGGTCATGTTGAGAAGTATTATACTAGGTGTTGGACAACCGAGAGGGGGGGTGAATCAGTTTTTACTATGCTTAAATAATTATTCCCATTTTAAACTCTTTACATAACACTCAATTATGATCAAAATAATGCAGGGAAGTAAGAAATCGAATATTCAACATCAATCACACACATGAAATATACAGAGACAGATATTTCCTGAGGAAACCCATAAAGGGAAAAACCTCTTCTTATTGATATGATAAGTAGTCTTTATTTTCTATACATTATCATTCTTATGAGCACCAACTCCTTTTGAGGCTACCACCTTTGTTTTACAAGAAAAAACTTATTGAGAGCACCAACTCTCTGGTTTCTATAGCACCCAGTAGAAGGAAGCACCAAATCCTTGAGTGTTCCAACTGCTACTAGATGGAAGCACCAACTACCAGTCACAGAAGCACCAACCTATATAACAGAGAACAATAGTTCTCCCTTGCACCACCCTACCACCCTGGTTTTTATGGTGGTAACCATATGGAAACTGCAACTCCCTGTGTTCAAGCACCTTCTTGAAACATTGAGGACAACAATCCTCCCTAGCACCGCCCTACCACCCTTATTATAAAACTTCGTTACAAAAACTTATTACAGTGATGCAGTGTTTTTCAATGGCTTACCAGTCTCATCACTGCTCTTCCTACAATAGTGTCTTTCTTCTCACATATTCTTTAGCTTTTTGTTCTTCTAATCTGTCTCTGCATGCACACATTGACCTTCTCTTCCTCTGTCAGATATACATTCCTGTTATCTATCTTTCTTCTGTGCTTTATTCTCTGTGTAACATTTCCATTCTATGCACTACACCTCTTCTGTGTGCTTCATATCCTATGCATAACATGCTTCTATCCACATGAATAACTCTCAACTGAAGCAACCATATCTTCTCTGTTCTGCGAATATTTACCATGCCAAGTCATCTTCCAGAAAATAAACCTAATGCTTCATCCTCTCTGGTGACTATGTTGAATCTGTTCTACATTAGTATCCATTATGTTGAGACTATTCGTCATCGGTGGTTGTTCCTGAGATTCTTTTCCTTTTTCTGGTAGTGCGACCCTTCGTATTCTCTATCACAGTTAAGCCAATCCCCTATGTTACAGTTAAAAAATTAAATACTTTCCCATATATCAACTGTCTCTATGATGATTCTTCATTCCATTGGTAGTTACCTAGAGACTCTTCGGCTCCTCTGGCGATCACCCTACAACTCCTTGAATTATCTGGAAGATGCAATCACTCCGTTCTAGAAGTCATTGAGAGAAATTTTGTGCACTCATCCCTTTGGCGCCTTTTCCCTTTTTGAGAAATCTACACAGAGGGTGCTATCTTTTTTGGCTAAGCCCCTTGCTTTTACATGACCACAGGTGGTGACCATATGTCTAACCAACAATCGTTTCATGATTTCACGTTTCGAGTGATCGAATGTGAGTCACCTTGATTTTCCCAAATCACGAAACTCTAAGGTGGATCCTAGAAATGCTAGCTCCTTCCCTTCTCTTCCACTGATGTAACCACTAGCTATGACCATAGTCCTATTCGAAAAGGAATTTTGTGGTTTCTCATATCGGGTAATCTGCCATGAGTCACCCTGATTTTCCTAGCTCACGAAACTCTGAGGTGGAGCATAGAAATGATATATCCTACCTTAACCTTCATCAATGTCACCATGGTTGTGGCCACATGCCTCACTTCTGAAACTACGCTTACCAGATCAATGGTTCACGATCATCTGTGATCCGACAACCGAGATCATTTTGCGACTTCACATTTCAGAGATTCTGTTGTGAGTTGCCTTGATTCTCCCAAATTGTGAAATCTAAAACACTTTGTATCATATCTACGGTCCATATCTCTCCGTGATCTAAGGGCTCAGATCTTTTCATGACTTTGCATTTCGTGATGTCGGAGGTTAGCTCACCTCCCTTCTTTCGATTCTTGATTTCTCGATATCTGCTTATGTCGAATCGACGGTCCACGACTCTCCACAATCCAATGGTCCAGATCAAATTGTGAATTCACATTTCACAAGTTCCTACAACTGTCACCTTTGATTTTTCCAATTTGCAAGTCAACGAAATGTTGATCTATCACCACGTGTCCTTCCCAGATGAATGGATAGGATTGCCTCCTACCTTTTAGATATTTGTGACCTTCAGATCAAGGGCTCACAACTCCCCATGATCTAATGGTATAGATAAACTCATGAACTCGGACGTCATGATTTTGTACAACTCTCACCTTTGACTTTTCTAGTTCACGAGTCGGCGAAATGATGATCTCTTACCACGTGTCCTCTGGATACAATGGATTAGATATTGTTGTGACTTCACATTTCATGGATTTGGAGGATGGCTCTCGACCATTATCCTCTTTGCATTTATACTGGATCCGATGGTTGATGGTCCTCGACACTCAGATCCAATGGATCATATATGTACTTCTCCTCTTTGCTTCCTATGGTCATCGGACGCTGATCTAACAGACATCGGGTATTTAGGATTGGTGATCCAATGACCACTGTCGCTCCTCCTCCTGAGCTTACACTTCCTCCTGACTTGGAAGAATTTCTAAGTGTCAAAGGCCTCGATCTTTGATCCTTTTGCGAGTCCTGATGAGTTTGGGTCTTGTCTGTGTTTCTGAGAACTCTGTCTCTCCTGAGCTTTGGCACTGAATTTAACCTCAGCCTTGGCACACACGTGTGCTCTACGTGGAACTTTGCGTTATTCCTCCTGAGATTGTAGACAACAATTCTCGATGGTATCATCGTTGCTTTCCTGTTTTCCATCATTGCTGCCAATATGCCATCCTCGTTGTTGTTCTTTCCATCAATGACAATAACACTCTTCCTATAACCAGGCCATCGCTGTTGTTGTTATTTCCATTAGTGACAAGTGTACTCTTCCTCTAAACATGCCAACAATATCCCACTTTGGCATTGATGGAAACCCTAAAAGGTTGTTGCTTGGACCTCCAATTGTAGCATCCAGAACACTCCTTTTCTCCCCCTTTGACATCAATGTCAAAGAAAACATGCTCCCCCTGAGCTGTTATAGTACTTTGCAGAGGTTTCAGATATTAAACCAACACATACTCCCCCTGACAGGATGGAATCTCTTAGGGTGATAATGGGGTCATGCCCAACTTCTAGTGTAGATTCTCAAACTGAGATTTTGCAAGTGGTTTAGTGAAGATATCAACAATATGATCTTTGGATGGAATACAATGCAAAGAAACAACAGTGTTGGTCACATGTTCCCTCAAGAATTGATACTTTATGGGTATATGATTGGCCTTGGAGTGAAATACATGATTCTTTGACACACGGATTGCACTAGTATTATCACAATGAATTGGGATTGGTGTAGTATAATTTACCTCCAAGTATGCAAGTGTTTGAATCATCCATAATACTTGGGTACAACAATTGGCAGATGCAATGTACTCAACGTTTGTAGTTGATAAGGAAATGGAACCTTTATTTTTTCTCAACCATGATACAAGAGAATCTCCTAAGAAGAATTCACCTTCACTCGTGCTTTTCCTTTCATCCACGCAGTTAGCCCAATCAACATCTGAATAGACTGATAATTGAAAATTACGATTCATAGGATACCGTAGGCCATAGTTCATTTTTCCTTTCAAATATTTGAATACTCTTTTGATGGCTATCAAATGACTTTATTTAGGTGCAAACTGATACCTTCCTACCATTCCAACAGAATGCATTATGTTTGGATGAGATGTTGTGATGTACAACATGCTACCTATCATAGACCTATATTAACTCTGATCAACATTAGGTGAGTCATCATCCTTTCTTAGCTTGCATCCAGTGACCATAGGTGTGCTCACATGTGTAGAATCTTCCATTTGAAACCTTTTCAATATTTCTCTTAGATATTTCTCCAGAGAAACAAATATTCCTTTAGACCTCTGAGTAATTTGCAGACAAAGAAAAAATGATAGTTCCCCTATTATAGAAATTTCAAATTCAGACTCCATGGAAAAGGAAAACCATTTTACCAGTGAAACATTATTGCTTATGAAGATGATGTCATATATATAGACCAACACAATGAGAAAATCATTACCCTTTGTTTTGATATATAGATTTTTGTAAATTGTTCCTCTCTTGAACCCTTTGTCTTGAAGATACTTATCTAGTCTGTAGTACCAGGCACGAGGAGCTTGTTTCAACCCATATAAGGATTTATTCAACTTGCAAACAAAGGGGGGTTTATCTAATAGTTGGAAACCTTCTGGTTGCTCCATATAGACTTCTTTTGTTAGATATCCATTTATAAAATCTGACTTGACATCCATTTGATAGAATTTAAACTTCTTATGACAAGCATAGGCAAGAAACATTCTGATAGCTTCCAATCTTTCTATGGGCACAAATGTTTCATCAAAATCTAGTCCTTCTATTTGAGCATACCCTTTACAGACCAATATGGATTTATTCCTGACAATTTGTCCTTGTTCATTCATTTTATTCTTAAACACCCTCTTGGAGCCAATTACATTCTTATTTTCCGATCTAGGAACAAGCTCCCAAGTATTGTTCTTCTCAATCTGATCCAGTTCCTTGTTCATTGATTTTAACCAATTTACATCTTCATTGGCTTCATTGAATTTCTTGGGTTCCACCATGGATATGAAGGCTATATGTGATTTCTTGGTTTCTTTGATTATCCTTCTCCTAGTTTGTACACCTTTCTCTTTCTCACCAATTATTTGACTTGCGGGATGATTCTTTTGAGTAATTCTGGAGGAAGGATTTCATATTGTCTATTGATTTGAGTCTGCCTGAGTGTTTGTATCTTGATGAGACTTAGATTCTTATTTTTATAATTATTGGACTTGTTCATATTCAACTTTAAATATATCCTCTAGTGTTGATTCAATATTTCTCACCTCTCTTACTAGGACTCCTTCATCAACTTTTATATCAATACAATCAACCAATTTATGCAGCCTCTTATTATATCATCTGTATCCTTTAGTGTTTGTAGCATACCCTAAGAACATGCCTTCATCAACCCTGTCATCATACTTGCCAATATTTTCATTATTATTCTTTATGTAGCACTTCCTCCCAAAGACTTTGAAGTGTTTGATAGAAGCATGTCTTCCATACCACAGTTCATAAGGTGTCTTGTCACTGTGTGGTCTGAGGTGATATTTGTTAAGCATATGGATTGTTGTGTGTATTGCTTCTACCCAGTAGGTTTGACCAATGTTCTTCTCATTCATCATTGACCTGGCCATTTTTTGAATTGTTCTATTTTTCCTTTCAACTACTCCATTTTGCTGTGGAATTCTAGGGGTTGTGTATTCTCTCCTTATCCCATGTTTATCACATAATTCCTTGAAATCACTTGACATAAATTCTCCTCCTCTATATGATATTACAACCTTTAGTTTGTTTCCTATTTGATTCTCATAAAAGACTTAAGTATTTTAAATTTCTCAAATGCTTCAGCTTTTTCTTTGAGAAAAGAAACCCAAGTGAGTATGGAGTAATCATCAATGATTAGAATGAAGTAGTTTTCCTTCCCTATGCCTTCCTGTCTTGATGGTCCACATAAATCCATATGAACTAATTGGAGTGGTTTCTCTGTTGAAGTAGAGCTCTTGGATTTAAGTTGTGTCCTAGTTAGCTTTCCTACTTGGCATGGCTTACACACAAAATCTGGTGGCTTTGATCTTCTTGGAAGTTCTTTTATTGCCTCAAGATTTTTGATCTTGATCTAGTGGTCAAAGTTTAGATGTCCAAGTCCCCTATGCCATAACCATATTTCATCACATTTTCTTAGATGACACTCTTCTCTATCTTCTTTTAGCACATATACATTATTATCTATCCTTATGCCTTTAACCACCACGTGTCCTGAGTTTATAGACTTTATCTTAAAATATTTGGAAGTGAGCACAACTTCACATCCTTTGTCACACATTTGACTTACACTGAGAAAATTATGTTTCAGCCCATATACAAGTAGAATGTCCTAGGATTTTACTTTACCATTACTCAAACTCACCATCCCTTTACCCTGGATTTTACCTGGTTCATCATTTCCAAAGGTCACATTTTTTGTTTTGTTTTAACTTATAGACAAAAACTTATCGTTGTCTCCAGTAACGTGCTTGGAACATACATTGTCTATATACCAGGGGTCTTTTTGTTTTTGAGCTAAAATCACTAGACCACATTTTTCACTATCTTTCTTTTTCCATGTGTTGGAATTTCTAGCTAAGAGATTTATCTGTGGATCTGCCTTATAATTAGTTAGATGGTAGTTTTCATCTTTGTGGCCGAAGTTATGAAACTTATAAAATTTGAGCTCATTGTTCAACAGGTCAAAGTGATTGGTTCTACGTTTTCTACTCATTGGCTTCTTAGTTATATGTTGCAACGTTTTTTTGTATCTTGAACTCCTCAGTTGCATGTCTCTAAGCTTAATTTGACAATTTGCAATATTATGACCAAAATTAGAATAGTGAAAAAAGTAGCCATGGAAGAAATTTTGGTACCTAAAGGATGGCCTTGTTCTTGGCATTTGTTGCTCCATCTTCTAATATCTTTGTTTTTTATCAAGGATCATCTTGTATTGATTAACCTCTGGTGACAGAGTACTTACATGGTTTGATTGTCTGCTGACTTGGAACTTGATCATATTTACTAGCTCTTTGTTGCTTGAAACACTTACATAGCCTATACCAGTCTTCAACAAAGGAGATCTTTGTTTGCTCAGAATGTCATTTAGTTCTATTGAGGTTTTAATGCTTGGAATATTTTGGAGATATAATGCTTAAAACTTCTCCATCTCTTTTCTGGTTTTTACTACCTCTTCTTCCAAGGCTTCACATCTTGCCTTCGTCTCTGATAACTGTTGTTTCAGAATGTCCTTTATTTTCTTTTCTTCTTCCAATTCCACTTTTAGCAGGGAAAAGTCGTTATTAGGTTTTTTATTGTCTTTCTCGAACTCTATCAACAATTTTTTTTCTTTCTCTTCTTAAGTTTGAGTCTGTCAATCTCTTACAAAGCACTAATCAACTCTCCTTCCAATTCAACCATAACTTCTTCATCAAAAACATCACTTGTTGTGCTTTTATTATCATAATCCTCTTTGTCCATAAGCATGAAGTTGTTTACCTTATCTTCACAAGAAACATCATTATCTGTGTCTCCTAAAGCGTCATCATTGTTTACACACAAAATTTTCTTTTTACCAAATCTCTTGGATTTGTACTTCTCTTCACCTTCAGAGTTCTGGTACTTCTTCTTGTGTGGACACTTAGATGAAAAGTGACCTATCTTTCCACAGCTAAAGCATTTGAAGGGAAACTTGCCTTGGTACTTTCCTGATCCTTTCTTTAGTCTTCTCACAAATTTTTCTTCATTTTCATCAGGCTCAAAATCCTCATTCTTATCTTCTTTAAATGGTGATTCTCTAGAGATGGGTTTATCCTTACTAATCCTCATTTCACAAGAAGTTAGAGTTCCTAGAATTTGATCAATATATAATGTATTAAGATGATTCATTTATTCTATTGCAAAAACTTTTGGATTAAATCTATTTGGTAGAGATATTAAAATCTTTTGAACTAAAAATATGTCTTCAATTTTCTCACCAAGACCCTTCATGGCATTCACAAGCTCCTCAACTCTTAAGAAAAAATTATTTATTGTTTCATCCTCATTCATATTTAGTTGTTCAAACTATAATCTATAGGTTTGAAGCTTGGCTTCCTTTACCTTCTCATTACCTTAATAATCGCTAATGGGTTTGTCCCACATTTCTTTGGCAGATTCTAAGTGCATAACTTTTACAAATTCTGCTTCTACAAGCCCACTCAGAACAAAATTCATATCCTTAGAGTTGAAGCTAAATTATATCTTGTCATCCTTATTAGCTAGTACAACTAGATTTACATAACCAGTCTCTACCACATCCCATACATCTCCACCTAAAGCCATTATGTAGGTTCTCATCCTAAATTTACATAAGCCAAAGTTTGTTTCATTGAACAGGGGGGGCTTATTCATTGAAGTTCCTTCACGAATCGCCATGTTTAATCTTACTTATCTACGTTTAAATAAAAGGAACTGACTCTAATACCACTTGTTGGAAAACTGAGAGGGTGGGTGAATTAGTTGTCACCGTTCTTAAACAGTTATACCCATTTTTAAATATTTATAGAACACTCAATGATGATCACAATAATGCAGGGAAGTAAGAAATAGAATATTCAACATCAATCACACACATGAAATATATAGAGACAGATGTTACCTGAGGAAACCCATAAAGGGAAAAACCTCTTCTTCTTGATATGATAAGTAGTCTTTATTTTCTGTACATTATCATTCTTATGAGCACCAACTCCTTTTGAGGCTACCACCTTTGTTTTACAAGAAGAAACTTGTTGAGAGCACCAACTCTCTAGTTTCTCTATCACCCACTAGAAGGAAGCACCAAATCCCTGAGTGTTATAGCACCTACTAGATGGAAGCACCAAATTCCAGTCACACAGGAATCAACCTATATAACAGAGAAAAATAGTTCTCCCTTGCACCACCCTACTACCCTGGTTTTTATGGATGCAACCAGATGGAAGGTATGACTCCCTATGTTCAAGAAACCACTTGAAACATTGAGGAAAACAGTCCTCCCTAGCACTTCCCTACCACCCTGATTATAAAACTTCATTACATAAACTTATTATAGTGATGTAGTGTTTGTCAATGGCTTACCAGTCTCATCATTGCTTTGCTACAGTACTCTGCTCTGCCTGCAATAGTGTTTTTCTGCTCGAATCTTCTTGAGATTTATGTTCTTTTGCTCAGTCTCTGCATGTGCACCTTGACCTTCTCTTCCTCTCTAAGATACACATTCCTTTTTTATGTATTTCTTTTGCACTTTATGCTCTGTGAAAAATTTTCATTCTATGCACTACACCTCTTCTGTGCGCTTCAACTCCTACGCATAGCATGCTTCTATCCACATGAATAACTCTCAACTGAAGCAACCATCTCTTCTCTGTTCTATGTATATTTATCATGCCAAGTCCTTTGCCAGAACATACACCTAATGCTTCATCCTCTCTGGAAATTATGATGAGTTTGTTCTACATCAATAGTCGTTATGTTGAGACTATTCCTCATTAGTGAACATTCCTGAGATTTTTTGCCTTTTTCTGGTAGTGCGACCCTTCATCTTCTCTGTCATAGTTGATCTTATCCTCTTTGTTATAGTTACAGACTTCAACACTTTCCCATCTTTCAATTTTATCTATGATGAGTCTTCGTTCCACTGGAAGTTACCTCGAGACTCTTCATATCCTCTGGAGATCACCCTATAGCTCCTCAAATTCTCTAGCAGATACAATCACTCTGTTCTAGAAGTTACTGAGAGAACCTTCGTGTGCTCATCCCTTTGGATCCTTTTCCCTTTCTGATAAATCTACACAGTGGGCGCTATCTTTTATGTCTAAGACCCTTCCTTTCACATGACCATAGGAGGTGACCATATGCCTAACCAACAATCGTTTCGTGATTTCATATTTCGGGTGATCGAATGCGAGTCACCTCAATTTTCCCAACTCGTGAAACTCCGAGGTGGATCCTAGAGACACTATCTCCTTCCCTTCTCTTTCGTTGATGTGACCATTGGTTGTGACCACATCCCTATTCTAAAAGGCATTTCGTGATTTTGCATATCAGGTAATCTCCCATGAGTCACCCCGATTTTCCCAACTCATGAAACTCCAAGGTGGAGACTAGCAATGCTATCTCCTACCTTAACCTTCATCAATGTTACCATGGCTATGACTACATGCCTCACATCCGAAACTACGCTTTCTAGATCAATGATTCATGATCATCTTTGATCCAATGACCGATATCATTTCGCGACTTCACATTTCAGAGATTCTACTGTGAGTTGCCTTGATTCTCCCAACACGTGAAATCTGAAAGAATCTATATCAGATCAATGGTCCAGATGTATCCACAATCTAATGGATCATATCTTTTCGTGACTTCATGTTTCACGAGTTCCTACAACTCTCACCTTTGACTTTCCAGTTTTCAAGTCAATGAAATGTTGATCTCTTGCCATGTGTCCTACCCAGATGAACAGATAGGATTGTTGTGGCTCCCAGCTTCTTAGGTATTTTCCTCCTTCCTTCCTGATATCTGCAAGCATCATATCAACGACTCACAAGTCCCCATGATCTAATGATCTAGATCAACTCACGAAATCAAACATCATGAGTTCCTACAACTCTCACCTTTGACTTTTCTAGTTTGTGAATCAATGAAATGATGATCTCATACCATGTGTCCTCTATATCCAACAGATTAGATATCATCATGACCTCCCATTTAGCAGAGTTGGGGGATGTCTCTTGACCATTATCCTCTTCGTAGTTATACTAGACTTGACGGTTGTTGGTCCTTGGTGCTCAAATCCAATGGATCAGATCTCTACTTATCCTTTGTGCTTCCTTTGGTCATTGGATGTTGATCTAACGACCATCGGGTATTCAGGATTGGTGATCCAATGGACATTGTCGTTCCTCCTCCCGATCTTATGCTTCCTCCCGACTTGGAATAATTTCTAAGTGTCAAAAGCCTTGACCTTTGATCCTTCTATGAGTCATGATGAGTTTGGGTCTCGTTTGTGTTTCTGAGAATGCTATCTCTCCTAAGATTTGGCAATGAATTTAACCTCGTCCCTAGAACACACTTGCACTCTGCATGAAACTCTTCATTATTCCTCTTGAGCTTGTAGAAAACAATTCCCGATGTTATCATCGTTTCTTTATTGTTTTCCATCATTGTTTCCAATATGCCATCCTCGTTGTTGTTCTTGACATCAATGACAAGCACACTCTTCCTATAACCATTCCATCGTTGTTGTTGTTATTTCCATTAGTGACAAGCATACTCTACCTGTAAACATGCCAGCATTAGGATTCTATCTCAATAGGAGTTTTCCACTTCGAAGAAGCAAGTGATCAGGAGTGGATCCCTTCCTCAAAAGAATCATTTGTACGGTCTTTCCCTACCCTAAATTTTTTCGTATAATAAAGTGGGATTTATTTTATATATTATCTGTTGATTTATTATTCATATATTTGGTATTCAACAAGTGGTATCAGAGCACTTTCTTTGGCCTTGAAAAGGGGGAATTTTGTTTTTCTATTTTTCAAGCGAAGAAACAAATTAGGCTCACAAAACTTCGGTCAAATCCTACATCTTTCTTTATGTAATTTGATGAATTTTTTCGTATATCTGAGTTCCTCTTGGAAAAAATACCACTTTCAAAAACAAACACCTGAATTGTAGTTTGGGAAGCCAATATATTTTTGATTTAAAATCAACATTGTTTTAGGGTTTTTCAACATGTTAAGTACCACAGATATGTAAATATAATCTCACATAATCAATCCAAGAACAATATAAAAAAATCCCACTATATTATTATGAAACCCTTATGGTAGGGAAACAACATACAATCGATCCTTTTAAAGAAGGGATTGACTCCTAATCACTTGCCTCTTCAAGGGGGAAGCCCTATAATGAGCTATGCTCCAAATACAATACTTATTCAACATCCCATTACATTGTTTACACCCATTTATATAGTTCTACCTACCTCTTAATAACATTCTATATGAGGAATATTCTAGTAACTGGAACCTTATATTAATCCCATATTACATTTATTACATTCACAATAGGCCT
>JASDQU010210797.1:4634-18714 GCA_032191745.1 Picea mariana
GATTTTGTCACCTTACTTTATCATTTCTTGATTTTGTCACTTCTCTTGATTATTTAAATAATCCACCTTGAATTTGTCACTTTAATTTATCATTTAAATAATATTAACCTATTTCTAGGTCACTTAACCTATTTTCCTTATTTTTAGGGTTAACCACTTTCCATAAATATTCCTTTTTGATTTTGTCACCTTACTTTATCATTTCTTGATTTTTTCACTTCTCTTGATTATTTAAATAATCCACCTTGAATAAATAATATTAACCCATTTCTAGGTCACTTGACCTATTTTCTTTATTTTTAGGGTTAACCACTTTCCATAAATATTCCTTCTTGATTTTGTCACCTTATTTTATCATTTCTTCTTTTAGGTCACTTTGACTTCTTTGACTTTGGGGGCTTCAAGCCTTCATGTGAGGGTCCTTCATCTTTGTAAGTCCATAAATCTCAAACCAGGAGGAGTTATGTGACATTCCACATACCACCAAAAATGGCATGACAAGCACTATCCATCTAGGATAGTTTCACCAACAATTTCCTTGATATTCATCTCGTTATTCCTCATACAAGCATGGGTCCTCCAACCTTTCTTCTAGGATAACTCAATCCGTAAAGAGTCTTCCCGTGAGGGCTTTCACCATAAGGGGACCACTTTGGAGTTCATCTATTTGTACACCTTATCAATCATGATAAGACAATAATGAGAGCATGGGTCCTCTAACCATTCTTCTAGGATAACTCAATCCGCAAAGCGTCTTCTCATGAGGGCTTTCGCCATAAGGGGACCACTTTGGAATTCATCCATTTGTGCACCTTATAAATCATGATAAGAAAATAATGAGTCATCTATACATTTTTCCAACAATGCATCATATACCAATGGAACCACATCGATCCATCTTCATCATGTATCAATGACAACTCATTGATCCATCTTCATCTATGCATTCTAATCAAGGAAAATACATATTATATTACATAAATCATCAGTCAATCAATCCTTTGACATCAATGAATCACTTGACATCAATCAATGACATCAATCAATCAAACCATTGGCATCAGTGACAACATGATCCAACACCTAACACTTTTGCACTCTTTGCAGAGACTCTGTGCGGGACGACACTAATCCTCCTGAGCTTTGGGACTTGGAATGAGTCATTCTTTGATGCACACCTTGCACTATCTCTTTGAGCTTATGTTGTTTGAATATTTAAGGGTCTTGGTCCTCCTGTGTCTTTCAAAGGACTTTCTGGTGCCCTCCTGGCACACTCTGCAATCCTCTGGTCTTCTAAGCCCAAAACTGGTTCACCTTTGTGCACTCCTTGCACTTGACTGACCTTCAGATGACTTCTTGCAAAACTTGTATAAGTGTTGGCTTGGCGCACTCCTTGCATAGGTCTTCCTCCTGCTTCCTAAATTCCTTTGGGTTCACTGAAGCAACTTCTACATCCGCTCAATGCACACTTGCAGAGATTCTTCCCCTCAGAGTGTTCATTAACTCTGGGTTTTCCTCAAATTATCCAACACTTCAGAATGTGTTGGTTCTATGCACTCCTTGCACATGTTCAATCCCCTCCTGACAGAGTTTTATAGAGTGTTCAACAAATTTGTGCTACACTTACTCCTGCGCAAACTTTCCTTCAAGGTATTCAACAACCTTGAGGTTCTGTTTGAGTTATAATTTCTCTGGTGTTCCCTCCTGGCACATTATTCTCTCTTTTGACTTGAAAGAGTTCATATGTGCTCTCCTTGCGTTGGCTACAGAGGTTCCAATAATCTTTTGTGCACTCCTTGCACGACCTAAAGAACCTAGAACAATTTAACAAAACTTACTGATAGAGAATTTCTATCCTTAACCTACAAGTGAAATCTAACATACACATCTACAACATATATTCATAAAAACACAAATGACATTCGTAAACAAACATCCATTACATAGGAATTTGTAAAAAGTGAAATATGTTCTTTTGTATTAATATCAGAATGTCAATTACAATGTATGAGCTCAGACTGCAACTGAGTCTTGGCTCTTAACTCTCGTCTCCTCTTGGATTACAATGATTTACAATCGATCTTCAACAAACTCTATTAGGTATGTGTTACAAGGATTTATACAAGAGGGGATCGACGATATTTCCCTCCAAGCTACACTAGTGGTGTTTAATCACCATCAAAATACCTATCTACTAAGGTAGATTACAATGAGTGGAAAATATAGTCCAAATCAGATCTATATCCCTCCTACCATCATCCATTTAAGGTGACCTTATATATAGCCTGTACGAAGGCATGACTTGGCTCTTTCAGCCTCACATCATTTAATTTCTTTAATTACATTTAAAATTCGAGGGAAAAATGAGAATGCTGGTGCCTCTCCCCTCCTTGAATGCGCACCAATGTGCTGAATACCTGGCGCATGTTGAGGTGAAGCGATGATCCTGCATCATACTCCACCGTTGGGAGAATCATGAGTTCCTACTCATGGGATTCTCTTCTCTTCTATTGAAATCCCCTTAGATCCCAAAATTTCCCCTAGAGCTTTCCTCCTGCTCCTCTGCTTTGTTGTTGTTGTGGATGCCCCTCTACTTGTGTAGGTCATCCTCTTCTCAGATTCTCTTTTCTAACAACTTCTTTTGCTAACTTCAACATAAACTCTCTTATCTCTTGTATCACCTCTTCCAGCTGCTATGCTGGATGGTTTTTCTTATGCAGTCTGCTCGGATGCAACTCCTTATGTCGATTAATGGGAAGAACAACCTGATCCCCCATGATACCTTCATCTCCTATGGAATTGGCTGGCCACTCTGCCGCAGACTCCAATTATGCAAGCCCACCACTAAGTTGTTGCTTAGCTACCCCCTCTAACAGAGTAAATCTTGTCATCTCTTCTTGTGTTGGTTCAACTCCATCTTCTTCCAACTTCTCTTCATGCTGGCATGTTTCCTCTAGCATGGATATCTCCTAGAAGCCATTGTCTGGTTCTGGATTTTCCAACCAATCCTCCAACATCTTCAACTCCATCTCCCATTGAGTGAGAAACTCAACTGTGTGCTCCTCTTTTTTTGTTGGGGTAGACTTCAGTATTTTCTCGTTCTCCTCTACAACAGTCACAACTAGTTGTCCTTCTACTTCTGCCGCACCTACAACTTGTGCACTGGCCTCTGCTAGGATAATTTGCAGGAATATCTGAATTCCCCCAATGATCAAAATACTCCTATGATCCTCCTCCTCTATGATGGAAGTGTTTAACTTCTCATCATCTTCATTCGTGTGGTCTTTAACTCCACATGAATCTTCATATGGATGAGGCCTTTCTTTTGCCTCCTTTCCATCTGTTAACACCCCTTGCTAATATGAACTCTCAGCTGAGTTCATCTCTTCTCCCTTTCCCACTTGGAAAATTTGTGTTTCTTCTCTGCCCTCCTAGCAGTTTATGAGATCGACGGATCTCTTCTCATTTCCCACCTGGCAATCTACATGATCTATGTCAGATCTATTTTCCTCATCACTGAGGTTTTCAACATGCCTCGACCACCTTTTTAACACCTCTTGCTTCCTTCTGGCCAATAACTTATGAACATGCCACCTGGATTTTCTTTTCAGAGGCCAATTGTACCTCTAGCGTACCTTTGCCTCATGTTGCATATTCAATGCTAGCTTCTCCATTTCTTCTCAGATTTCACTAAGCTCCTTATCAATTTCTTCTTTGTTTTTCTACTGGCGTTCTTCTCTCTGACCATGCTCATGGCCTTCAGTAGCCATATTTATTGCTTCATCTTCATCCCACCTGGTTGTCTACCATCTTCTAAACACCTTGCAACAATATTTTCAAATCATCACACTCTGTCTCCCTTCACCTGTTGTCTACAAGCGAAATCAATCCTTGACACTACTTGATGTAGTCAGACTGTCTCCTATGCCTTTGCCTATTGTCTATAAGAAAATGTTATCTCTGATACCACTTGGTGTAGACCCCCCTCTTCCTCCTGGAGCTACGTGAACTCCCGGTCTAGGATCATTCAACCACTTGAGTCGAATCGACTCTTCGGTTCCTTGATGGAACCCAAATCACTTTTCACAGGCCCATTTTATCCTAGGCGTGGGTACTGTGAGACCTGTAGGATCCTGCTAAGTCCATGTTCTTCTTCACATGACCTTGATTCAGTCCTCTTTGCAACTCTGCACTTTAGAGATTTTGTGAATAACTTGCTCCCTTTTTCCTGATCTTTGAATTTGTGAAATTATCCGGGACCTGATCTACGGTCCACGTCTCTCCCACAACCAACGGTTGTGATTTTCTTTAGACTCCAGCCTTCGAGTATCTTCCTACTCTACTCTCCTCTTTCTTTTTGGAGTACCTTTTCTTTGAAACATGCAGATCTCTTCCATGTGTCCTTTTGGATCAATGGTCCAGATGCACTTCTCTCTTCACGACTTCATGAAGATTTCACTTTGCGTTTATGCAAATTCTTCCAAAGTTCTTTCTCGCGAACTCTCATATCTATTGCCACTTATATCCTGATGATGGAGGCCCTTCTTGGCTTCATGTTTTCGATACTTCAGCGAGTCCTTCCCCCTATGCACACTTATCACTTCTCCCATATTTCGAGACTGGGACTATTCTCAACCTTCTGCACTCTTTACAAAGAATTTGTGCACGACGACACTAATCCTCCTAAGATTTGGGACTTGAAATGAGTTTGTCTCCGATGCACACCCTATGATATCTATTTTGAGCTTATGATACTCAAATATTTAAGGGTCTCGGTCCTCCTGTGTCTTTCAAAGGACTTTCTGGTGCTCTCCTGGCACACTCTGCACTCCTCTGGGCTTCTAAGCTTGAAACTGGTTCACCTCTATGCACTCCTTGCACTTTATTGACCTTCATATGGCTTCTTGCAACACTTGTCTAAGTGTTTTCCTGGTGCACTCCTTGCATAGGTCTTCCTCCTACTTCCTGAATTCCTTCGGGTTTACCGAAGCAACTCCTACATCCGCTCAATGCACACTTGCAAAGATTCTTCCCTTCAGAGTGTTCAGTAACTCTGGGTTTTCCTCAAATTGTCCAACACTTTAGAATGTGTTAGTTCTGTGCACTCCTTGCACCTCCTCAATGCCCTCCTGGAAGAGTTTTATAGAGTGTTCAACAAATTTGTGCTATGCTTACTCCTGCGCAGACTTTCCTTCAAGGTGTTCAACAACCTTGAGGTTTCGCTTGAGTTGTAATTTCTATGGTGTGACCTCCTGACACGTTGCTTCATGGAGAGAAATATATGATCTTACTACTTTCCGATTGAGGTAACTATACATTTTAGTACATAATACTATGCTTATCTATGCAATTAATGCCCAAACAACTAGTATATGATACGAACGTTCAGTGTTATACTTAGGCTGACTGAACTTGTTATCCAATATAGTGCATATGAATCATAGAAGAGTAATATCGAGGTTAAGGCATATAGACTCTGTAGATATATAGATATTACTGATCTTTGTGTTGTTCATTTTGATAAAGGTAACGAGGTGGGGTTCCAAAGAGGTTTCTAAAATTATAAGAGGATTAGATGGGGTTCCAAAATTATCAGAGGAGTATGGCACTCCTATTAATTATTCTACATCGAGCCACTTATTTATCTGAAACGGGATATATCAGTGAATTTCTTCTAAAAATTTTCATCCATATAGGTGTGGAAAGGGTTTGGTACTGGAAAAGAGATTTTGATTTCTAAAATCAACAAGGGTAGGGTGATGGGTATCGGGAAGGTGATATTACATGTATCGTTATATCATGAAGGTTCAATTACCTGGACTAGATATTTTGATTAGATGAATGAGGAGAAGCACTAGCCACTCCCATTCAACCAAACTCCACCTCGACTACCAAAAATATGGTTATTTAACCTAATCCAAGTGTAAGTTCGACTACCCCTCCTTTCTTTCCGAGTGCCGACTATAATTATGTCTTCTCCTTGACGTTACAGTTAGGTATATCCTTACTCTTTATTTCCTTACTATTAGGGATTTCTTTCATGCAGCTTGCTTTCCTGGATATATTGATTGGGACTGGGCTAATCATAAGGCCCTATGGGGTAAGGTAAGAAAATATCTCATGAGGCCGAGACTAGATTGATTGGGATTGGTGTGGAAGTGAGAAATTGGTTCCTTGTATTTCCTTTTCGATCAGACAATAAAAAACCTTTGGTAGAGCACCTTCGGTATAAGGTTGAGAATAGATTTAAGGGAAGTGAGATTTATTTTACAGTTCGACGTAGTGTCACGTAGACAAAAGATTTTCTTATGGGCATATCTTAGTGGCTTGTTTCCTTCTTATCCTGGCTTCTTTATTGGTGAAGGAGACAATGAACGGGCCAACCTATCACTATTGCTCGAGTCAACAACCGATACAGTTCAACTTGGTTTGGTAAATCACTAGATGGGTGCATGTCACTAGTTATATATGAGTCTCCGGGTGGGCTCCGTAGTCATTTGGGAACTTGCAGCTGGATCAAATCCCTCTTTGCCTCTAGGAATGATTTTCTCACATATTTGAGGGGAATAAATAGAAGTATGGGGTAATCAACATCTATGGAGTTGTGTCTTCTCTTTCGTATCTCTCTAGTTACTTTATTATATGTAATTACATATATAATGAGGGAATTATCGTAGGTCAGGTACCCAATGACATTAATACCTCCTCACCTTTGTAAGGTAAGCTATCCCTCCTCTCTCATGGGTGGGAGTAATTTCCAATTCATTATTCACTTACTTTCTTGGTATTACTATTATCTATCTCTTTGGATTTTCGAATGGAATAATATTCTTCTATTGGTACAGACAGATAATGAACCCTTTTTAATGGATTAAATGGCCCACCCTCACCTCATGTATATATCTATATTATAGGGGATTTATTCCTTTCCTGCACTCACTCGACCGGGGACTCGACCCTATTGGATGTGACCCCTTCCTTAATGAAGGATCGTTTGATCCTACCTACCTATAGGTAGTCAGAGGGGGGAGGCCAAGAAGAAATAGGGGTAGGTTCTTGGTTGGTGATTTCGGTTGGGTGGGCGGGGCTCATCATTATATATGTAATATAATATATAAAGGTGACATCTCAATGTGTTGGGGCTATATTTTGAACGACCCTTCCCCTTCTTCAATCCTATAATCACTACATAAAGAATGACCTAAACTCAATAAACTCCCGCTAACTCTGAACCTATAATGGCCCCACCCAAACACATTCTTCATCTGACGAGCCCCGTATTTCCCCCCTATAGAAAGGAGACATGTTCAACGATGTCTCCATAAAGTTCCGATCTTCTCTCTGCTAACTCAAAAGAGTTCAGATACGCACACCTTGCACTGGATATAGAGGTTCCAATACTTTGTTGTGCACTCCTTGCATGACTTAAAGAACCCAGAACAGTTTAACAAAACTCAGCGATAGAGAATTTATATCCTTAACCTGCAGATGAAATCTAACATACACTTCTACAACATACATTCATACAAACACAAATGACATTTGTAAACAAACATCCATTACACAGGAATATGTAAACAATGGAATATGTTCTTTTGTATTAATATCAAAATGCCAATTACAATGTATGAGCTCAGACTGAAACCGAGTCTCAACTCTCAACTCTCCTCTCCTATTGGCTTACAATAATTTACAATCGATCTTCAATGACCTCTACTGGGTATATGTTACAAGGATTTATACAAGAGGGGATTGACGAGATTTCCCTCCAAGCTAAACTAGTGGTGTCTAATCACCAACAAAATGCCTATCTACTGAGGCAGATTACAATGAGTGGAAAATATAGTCTGAATTGGATCTAGATCCCTCCTACCATCATCCATTTAAGGTGACCTTATCTACAGCCTGTACGAAGGCATGACTTGGCTCTTCCAATCTGACAACATTTAATTTCTTTAATTATGTTTAAACTTTGAGGGAAAAATGAGAGTGTTGGCGCCTCTCCCCTCGTTGAATGCACACCAATGTGATAAATAGATGGCGTGTGCTAAGGTGGAGCGATGCTCCTACATCAGTAAGTAATCCCCAATTTTGTATGATGATATCACCCTTGAAAATGTGCAATACTACAAGTACTTAGATATAGATTTTAATTGTTATTTAAATTTGTACCATAATATTGAGAAGAAAATCATTGGTGGTTGTAAAACATATTACATGGATTAAAACAAATGTATAGTTGTCAAGCTATGAGACTTGAAATAAAATTGAGGAAATCCAAAAATTTTCATAACCTAAAATCTTAAAATTAAATTCAATGTTCCTTATCCCATTCTCTTGATTGAGGCTCGATTTATCTCCGTCGAGTCTAAAGCCATCATTATATATTTAGATTATCAACTCAATTTTCTCAAGTTATTGATTTTTATGTGAGTAGTGGCCACTAAAATCTTAAAAGAGGTTGGATTTTGTATTCTAAGGCTCCACTTGACTATTGGAACATAAAAAAAATAATCAAATTTATAATATAAAAAATATTAAATTTTATGGTAACCATTAAATTTAAATATAAACCTAAAATGACAATGAAATCATTAAAAGAAGGAATTTGAAATGATTCAAATATTTTATAGATCTATAGCTAAACTACTTTGAAAATCTATTCATTTAGGAAAACCACAATGAATTTGATAATATATGAAGATGAAAGTTGAAAATATATTTAGTGTCATTCCCTTATTTTTCCAATAGATCTTAATACACTATTTTTTTGGGGAGTGACATTTGTTTAAACTATTAGTCATCCAAACCTTGTTAACACATAAAGCTTACCACATAATTGGTTTTATCTATGATGTGGCATTTCAATTGAATGATAATTCCTTTGATGGTGCACTAGGAGTCAACACACATAAGGATGCTAGGTGGATGTGGTGTCATGTTTGACTTACCCCATCGAGGATTGTCAATTTCCTCTACTTACAACACAATACGACACATGATGTCCAAGAAACAAACCATAGAAACAAGAGAACAAAAAGATGATATAATAATGAAAATATAGAAATTAGAATAGATTAGAACATATGACTTCCTTTTTATTGATGAGGCTCCATCCTTTATAAAGAATTGCATAGCTCTAATCAAATATTATTCTATGATGCACATAACCCTAGGTGGGTAGAAAATATTATTATATGAATGAAGCTAACTAACTAATTTCATGTCACTAAACAATTGGGCATTCAATACCATTAAACTATTATTAATTATGCTCATACATGATGCTAAAATATATAAATGGATGTCTCTAACTAATTCCCCAATTTACACACTAATTCACAATAATATCCTAGGAGATTGCACCCTCAAGGGAGGAGTTCTCCCCATCCTACATGTTGGCTAGCTACACTAGTTGATGTTGGAATATGATTGTCGTTAGAAAAAAAACCTGTAGGTATTACTCTCCACCACAATCGTCAGAGTTAGGATCCACGACATGGGGTTAATCCATGTCATGAAACTCGTAGGAAGCATTGAACCCAATGTCCAACAATATCCCCCTTAGCGTGTGTCGAGTGAGTTTCAAACTCGATACCTGTCACTCTGATACCATTTGTTGGACTACGATTTTCATTAGACCAAAACCTGCCGTCATTAGTATTTTTCACAATCGTCGAAGTTAGGATCCACAAGAGGGGTTAACCCATGTCGCAAAAATCACGGGAAGCACTGAACCCAATGTCCAACAATTGAGTGTTCAATGGCTATCTATATTCCTTGGGAATTTTGCTAGGTAGGGGCACTATTGTTCTGTATCAATTCCCCCTAGTTTAAATCTAAAGTGTCCCCTCTTTCCTCCAAAACTATGAGACATGCCAATATGATGAAAAGGATTGTAAGATAGGGGTTTCCATATTGAGTGGTTAGATACATAGAGATGATTCATATTGAGTGTTTAGCTATGTAGGGATTGATGCTTCATCCTGAGAAACACTCTTATGCCCTAGATTTCCCTAGTTTTGAGGGAGGTCGTTCCTGAAATGTTTAATTGAGCATAATTAGTCACTACACAACTAACATGAAACCTGTGACATGTCGTTGGATGCACTATTGCCAACCTGTGACCTCCTCTGTAACCTTGTAGATTTTGTTCATTAATGAGGATATCAACATTGGATGAGTTGGTTATCTAGTGATAAGAGCTTGGGAAATCTCAATCCAGTGGAGTTCACTAAGTTCTAGATATATAGAAGCCTCTCCTAACATCCTCTGACAATACATATAAAGAAGGAATTCCATGGGAAAAAGAGAAGAGACTCAACTGACATGTACATGCTGCAGAAATTCAAAGGAGATCTTCTAAGAAACCAATCCTCATTTCATCTTTTCCTTGCTTGTGTGAGGTCTTGGGAGGAACAAGAGAAAGGATTCTTGGAGGAATGTATCAAGAGTCAAGGTAATACATGTTGATGCATTCATTATCCATTTGAGTAATATATAGATCTTTATGGTTTTCCCATTCCAATGCATTTGTATTTCGTGTTTATTACTTGCTTGTGTTAGAGCTAATCTTGCCTCGAGTAGATCATATTAGATCTAGGATAGATCTGTATTTTCCTAAAGTTAAATAAGTTTTGAGGATCAATATTTGTTGTCACTTGTGTGTAGGAAGAAGGTTGCAGGAGTTGGAGCTGGATTTTCTGCGCTGCAACATCTAGGATATGCAAGGAAAATTGTTGATCTAAGAGGCATGTCATTCTAGATTTTTTCTTAAATAGGAAATTATCTAGTAAGATCTAGGGAGAGTTGTATAGTAGTCTATCCCATAGTCTGTCTTGGATAAGGGAAGATCCAAACAAGGTCTTGCTTATATGTAGGAGAGATTTATCCACAACACCTAAGAAAACCAATATTTCTCTATTGAAATTTTCTTATTATTCATTGTGGTATTTTGATTTCTTTTGGGATTTAATACTACTGCAATTTGTTACAATGTTGTTGGATTACTAAGAGGGGGGGGTGAATCAATAATGAGAAATTATACCACTTATTAATCCTTTAAACAACAATGTATATTCCTTTAACTGATTCAACCATATTCATCTATTCATCATCAATATATTACTATATCATAAACATTAACATTTGTTGGGTGCAAACCTATTTTGAGAAGGAAGTCTATTTTGGGCACACGCTTATTTTTGGAGAAGGACTTTTTTTGGGGAAGACCTAATTGTGGAGCACATGTGATGGGTGGAAAGAAAGAAACATGCAGAAAAAGAAGGAAAAGTAGCATGCAGGAGAAAACGCAATGTGGCACACAAGAAGACCAACCTAACCATGATAGGGTTAGGGTTTTTGGAAATATTGTAATGGATATAATCCATAAAGTAGTATAAATAAGGACCTATGAGGTCTAGGCGAGGGGAATGTCAGTTAAGGATAGAGAGAGTTGATTATTATGAATTTGTGGGTTGTTGATTGTAATGAATCTTGTAGAAGAGTTGAGTAAGGTGGTGTTTGAGGGTTAGGTCATAGGATGAGGAGAGTGGTTTGATCTAGCCTTCCTCACAGAGGGTTCTTACCCTCAACCTTGGTTGTATTACTAAAGATGTAATGCGCGCAATGCAAGTATTTGTAACAAAATAAATACAAGAGAAAATAAGCCAAATATTTTTGGACGTAAGCCCAAGAGGGGGTGAAACATGATAAACCTTGTGTTATGTGTGATTGTTAATGAATGATTTACTTTATGTTGATCTTTAGCTTAAAAAATAAATGGTTAGATTAGCTTTATCAACATGCATGCATAGGTTAAAAGATTTATAAATCATAGAAGTAATTGAATGATTAACAAGGATAATGCATAAGGAAGAAAGAACACAATCATAGATCCCCACTCATTCCTAGACTACAAACACCTGAGTATTGCAGTATCCCATAAAATCTATCTCAGGTGAGACTATGTTGTGCACCCTGTGCACAACATTTTCTTCTGGTTTACCAGGAGGGCCAATAGTTTTTGAGGGTTTTTTTGGAAAAATGTTTGAGATAAGAACCTGGGTCAAGCCAAGAATAAGTAAAACAAGAACCAACAAATGGCTATGTTTCCCGTTGGAACTGCACAGGATTGAGTGGACGAGATCCGTGGAAGAAATGCACGGAGAATGAAAGTATAGAAGGAAATGTTCAGGCCATGGAATCCAATGAAGCCAGAGATTGAAAGATGGTTGAAAACAAAGGAACTTGAGTTTGCACATAAGGACAACATAAGCCCCAAGTTAACACCATGGAAATATCTCAACAAATATGTGTTTAACGATTCGCATGAGGTATTTTTATGTGATTTCCCACATTTATTGCAGGAGTGGTTATTGAGGTTAAAGGAAAACTACCCTACAAATTGAATTATACAGCTGGAGTGGAATCCTGTGGAGATCGTGCAGTTACAACAAGTTAATAATAAATTTACGTGCGCAGTAGATTTCTGGTTAGATAGTATTGTTGTAGGGTTTATCACCAAATTTTCAGTAGATACCGAGAAGTCTTACACTGCAGCAGAGCGTGATTTTATAAAAGGACCAAGAGGTAGGTACATTAGATCATTGTATACTTCAATCAAGATTTTATTTTATGACAATGGTGTGATTACCATGGAATCAAATAGGTAAACTCCCATGCATGCATGGGGGAAGGGGGGAAGCACTAATAAGAGGTTGAAGATGTGGAAAAGGAGATGGACAAGGGAAATATGAAAGAGGCCATGGAATCAATCATGATGGAAGAATACCACATAAACAAGATAATGGAAAAATATGGAAAGACGTGCAACAAAATACCCTACCAATATAAAATGAATAGCAAGAAGAGAGCCATAGCCAAAAGAGAGGGATTGGAAAGAAATGAATAAGAGGTAGAGGATCTTTGAGCTATGGAGAAGATTGAGGAAATCCTACATGCAACATACGAAAGGAAAATAGGAGGTCTAGAGTCGGAAACAAAAGGTAGAACTCCAATCCAAATCACCATCATTGTGGAGCCTACAACCCCATGTGCGACTAATACACCAGAAAGAAGACCAGCGTTTAGAAAACCGAATTGTAGTCGAAGAAAATAAACATGATATGGATCCAATCAAGGAAAATCAACTGGGGTATTAAGTTCAGGAAATAGATCTTTGAAATAGATCTTGAGATTCTTAAGAGTTGTATAAAACTCACCAAGATCAACATTCTGAAAACACTACCCTTCAAATTCAACCTTTTACAAAACTTATGATTCTTGGTTCATTGTATTAATTTTATGGATTGTTAATGAGCTTGGAGAGAAAGATATTAAGGCCTCCTCCTTGACCGAGCATCCATGCTCTTTCAATCTCATTTGTTGATTTTGTAATTGTCCTCTATTTTCTTTGAGAATCAATTAACAAGATCATTTAAGTTTGGATGTTTAGTTGCCCAAAAAGATAAAGGATCAAATATTTAGGTATGCTTAAATGTGAATTTTCCAACGATCTTAATGATCTTGAGAAGCAACTTTTTGGCTTTGATTGAAGCGAAATATTCTATGCTATTCTTCAAGATTGAAAAACATGCATTTCGAGAAAACTAGAAACAACTTTTGCACACAAAATAGATACCAAATTGGCAAGCCAGCTCCATATTTAAATCAAGATGACCATTGGATTCCCAATTTCTGCCAAATTAGGGAAATTCACAGGGCTTTATTTGTGCATAGTTAACACCTTTTATTTCAAGAATCCAATGCCCGATGTGATATTTGAATCCTCACACATGTGCTTGATTATGAAGTGATATGTATTGAGAAAATGAAATTTGAAATTGTAGATTAAGGATGACATTTTAAGAGATATGTATTGAGAAAGAAACCAATATGCCATTAAAATTACATTTCTTGCAACTTTTGTTGGATTACTAAGAGGGAGGGTGAATCAATAATGAGAAATTATACCAATTATTAATTCTTTAAACCACAAAGTATATTCTTTTACTTATTCAACCATGTTCATTTGTTCATCATCGATATATTACTATATCATAAGCAATAACATTCATCA
>JASDQU010210798.1:0-11942 GCA_032191745.1 Picea mariana
GTCGCCAGGTGTAAGATACAATCGTCAAGATATTGAGTTCTAATGCACCTATAAGACTAGTATGCTGTGTCGTTTAATCCCAGGGAAAAGTATTCAAATCATTCCCCGACAACGACGCCAATAATGTTAGCACTAGGAATCACCTTCAGATTGCATGGAAGGAAAGACCAATACCCATCAGGTTATATGTGAATGTAAGAGTGTTTTAAAGGGTCAAATGGAAAGAGACTCAAAATGATAATGTTCCAACTCAGAAAACAGGGCTAGCATGCACCAACAATCAAGGTCCTGGCTAACTTCAATCAATAATTTGGGAGTAAGTATGAATAGAGGGAATACTTGAATAAGAGGAATGTAGGGGCTACTGCAAACATCATGTCTACAAAATCCTAAGGAAGAAAGTTTCTTAACACAATATCTTCTTGAACTTAGAAACTAAGGAAGCTAAATAAACATCATGATAATATAATAATCAAACATCCACCATAACATCACCACAATCATTCAAAGCATGAACATTTAGCATCAGAAGAAAATAAGCTGAAAGAGAAGCTGATTTCTATTAGCCAAAATTTATTAAGTCTAGTACATAGCTAGATAAGGGTCACTTCATCAAAATATTACAGTCTAAGGGAGCCTTGGTCAACCATCCGAACCATCTACAACATTTGATCTATCTATTTATAAAAAAAGGGAGGTATGAGCTGACCTCCTTCCCTTGAAAATCTCTAAAAAATTATTTTATCTAACAACTTAGATAATAGCCTATGCTATAAAATAGGAAAATTTTGGTGACTAATCCAACCAATCTTCAAGATGACTTGATTCCTTCTTGCTGTGCAGCTCCTTGTTTGCCATGTGTCTTTCAAAAGAATGTGGTTGTCCTCATGATGCCAGCTGTTATTTCTACAATCTTCTCCATCATTAGCTATCGAAAAGTTGTTATCTTAGCCCTCCTGAATCCCTGGTTTCTATTGGTAGCTTCTTTAGGTAGCAGTCTGAGTAGCGTACTTCACAACCGGGCAAGTAGAAAAGGTAGCGCATTTAGGTATCACCATTGTGCTGCATCTGTGTGCAGACTCTGTTCTCTGCCAAATATTAGGTAGAGCCACTTATGTTGTGTCTGTGTGCAGGTTTATTCTCTGCCAGATATTAGGTAGAGCCTGTAGGTAGTTCCACTTAAGCTGCGTCTATGTGTAGGTTTAGGTAGCACTGTCAAAAAATGCAGCGCCTCCAATCTTGGACATGTGTAGAGTAAGTAGTGGCCTTACATAATGTCAAACCCATTATACTTAGGTGACTTGGCAGTACTGTAGGTAGTGCATTTTACCACTGAGGGAGTTAGCATTTTGCAAAAATCCAAAAAAATCTGATAATTAAACACTTAGAAGCCTATATAGATGGCAGAGGTAACATTTGAAAAAAACAGTTTACCCGCTCAAAAAGGAAACATCCTCAAAAATGGGGCTCACCTTTCACTAACTATTTTGTTACCTTGACACTTAACCTCACACTCTTTCTGGTAGAAGGAGGATATTTATTTGGCACAACACGATTCTTCTTCTTAGTAATGACAGACTTCTTGAATGGGGCTATGCTCTCCTTGAATGCTGATGTCTTTTTCTCAATAACATCTTCAACCAATATCTGCAAGTTTCTTTGAGCTACTTCATCTCGAAAATGCTGCAATTCTGCCTTGAGTTTCCTGTTCTGGGATCGAAAACCTCTATTCTGCCTATAAAGGTTTTGGAGCTGCCTATGAAGAGGCCGAGCCTTCCTTGCTGCAGACCTTTCCAAGTCAAGGGTATGTGTGTAGCCATCCATGAGCTCTTTCATCTGATCCCTGTGAATCATATCTTCTTCTTTAAGATGATCTACCTCCTTCCTAGCATCCCTAAGCTACTTGATCAATCTTTTGAATGTCTGAGTGTCAGGTGGAGTAGTGACATGCACAGTCTCAATAGGTTTTTTCTCAGTCTCCTCTTCCATCTACATAGGAATTGCCTTGTCAAATTCATCAGGCTTCTTGGTGGCTTTTATTTTATCTTTCTTCTTTTGCTCAGGGGTTTCCTCTTTTCTTTTCACAGGCTTTCCAATACCTCTACCCTTCTTCTTTTGTACAGGGATCTTAGGTAGAGACTGTTCTTCAACAACTCCCTTAGGAATTGATGATCCTGTGAAAGGTCTTCTGCCCTTGGTATTGACTGCTGGAGGAGAATAGGGAAAGTGTAGCTTCTTCCCTTTATTGGATGCAGTTTTGGTAGAATAAGGAACCTCTTCTAACCCTGGTGGAGGAGGTGGTGAAAAATCTCTTTGTGGGAAAGGACAAGCTTCCTCCTCAGCTCCTGTGACCTGCTTGTTGACCTATGAAACTTGTACAGGGGCTCTGACCTTTCTCTTCCAACTGGTCCCTGCTTTAACAACACTAGTGGGTGATAATGGACTTGCATTATGTGATTGAGGAGTAGATTCTAGATCCAACTTGAAATGAGAAGTAAAAACAAAATGCTTCCATGAGATCTCTTTCTTACCCAATTCCTCAGAGACTAGCATTCTAATCAATCCTGAGTGGAAAAGGCTAGAATCCACATCCTTAGATTTGGATTGAATCCTGTCTGACATATTACCTATGCTCCTTAACAAATAATAGGGGATATTCATTTCAACTTTACCAGTAAAATGAAGCAAAAGACTTATATGGTACTGGTACAATGTGTTAAATATCCATTCACATGTAAAATATCTTTGGATGATATTCAATATTCTATCAAACTGTTCAATCAATTGAATCCTTGGCATACTTTTAGAAAAATCACTTGCTTGATGTTCAGGTTTAAAGAGATCTTTAGCATAGGCTGAACTCAAAGCCATGGCTTTGAACCACTTTTAACCTATAATGGGGATTCTTGTTGCAGCTGAGATAGAGGATTCAATCACCTCAAATTCCAAATCTCGAACCTTGGTTCTCCTTCCATCAAAATGTAATGAAAAATGTCTTGTTACCTCTGGATAGCCTCTCTGCATATTCTGGTAGAAAGAGATGCATCCCACTCTTTGAAAAACCTCTCTTGCCATGGACTCTGTATCAAAAAGATGCATGTCCATAGGTTATGTCCTAACCACCTTGCCTCCTTTGTGTGTCTTCTTTGATTGAGGAGTCTCCATGGCTTAGAATGAGAGCCTTTAAAGGATTATGGGATAGTAATAACTAGGAAGACTTAAAATTAGGCTTCAAATGTACAAGGATGACCTTTAAAACAGACTAGTGCTAGTAAGCCAAGCTTGACCGTGGGAATTATGCCCTTATATTTGTACAGGTATTTGAGAGTGTAGATAGTGAGGGGGTAATTCGTGATTGGCCCTTTTTAACTAAGTAAGAACGCTTAACTCCAAAATGAAAGGAAGCAGGGGAGACATAGAGGGGTTAAGCAACGCCTCTGGGTGGCGTGATGCGTATGCAAAGGATAGGCTATTTAGGTGCTTGCAACCTCAATGGCTATGCCAGACATAAGTAATCAGACCTAGATACAGGCAATGGATTTCACAGGTCTGAAAAAGAGAGGAGACAAGGCTATCATGCAAAGACGAGTCCCTTACAACTGTGCAAGCTCGTAAACCAAAACCTGAGCACAAATTCTTTGTGAAAATTATTGTGCAGAGGAGGCAACACGGGATACCTGTGGAGTGAACACCTATTGGAATCTTCAGTGAAATCTTAGGATGAAGTTGCAAACATTTTGGCCCTCAAATCTACCTCAACATCAAATTTGGTCGCATCGTTGTCGCCTGGTTAGAACTATGATTTTGAGCAACACAACATTCATGAATTTTCAAATAAAAAACTATTATCAGGGCTCGTAAATGCGATATATTGGAGGTATCTTTAGCCAATTCCTAGCATTGAAAACAAGGAACACGACATCAATTGTGGTAATCATAACTCGTGGTGGAAATCATGATAAACGGGTAAGGCTCTACGAAACTGCCTGATGAGTGAGCAACGCTTTTTAAAAAAAAAATGATTGGACAGGTAAGCAAGGACAACTAGTCATGCCCACAAGGTCACGAGTGAGGAGAATGGTGTGTCACATCAGTCTAGTCATGGGAGGGGAGGGATTGATCCTAATGACAAATCATGAAGAGGTCCAAAACTTAAGTCATGAACTAAAAAGGGTTTAAGTCCAAAAATCAATTTGAGTATCAAACTAGAGCTATGACTCAAAACTTTAATCATCTAAGGGGTCCTACCAAAAATAAAATTTAAAGGGATGAAACTTAAAAAATTTAAAATCTAAGGCTTAAAAAGGATAAAAACAAACTAAAAGACCCAAGGCAATTTAGTGTGATAACATGCACAACAATAAGTAACTTACCCACCTTTGATAGTTTGAATCCTTTAGAAACCTTCTTGTCGGAATTTGAAGAAAGTGTACCAATGCAACAAAGATTGTTGGCAATGGATGAGGCCATGAAAGCCACACCAACAAGATGGTGGGGGACACACAAAAACAACATTACAGAATGGGTACAATGCCGTACCTTGATGACAACACGGTTCTCATCACAAGTAGAAGGCTACGAAGTTGGATACACAGGTCAAAGATGCCCAAAGGATCATGTGCGAAGTTGTGAAGAATCCTAGAGCAACATTCCTCAAGAGAAGTGGGTGCACAAGTTCATTAACACACTAGACACAACCCCTATCAACTAGTACCTTCAAGCAGAGCTACAGCTCGTCACTGTAGATTGGGAAGGTATGACTCAGAATTTTGTAACCACCTTCTTATTTGAAAGTCAATATCCTTCAATAGATCAAGCATTACATATTGTCAGACATAAAGTATTTGAGGAGGCCTCTAGCCTCCCTTTAGAGCAAGAAGAGGATGAATGGACTGCGCCTCTCCAGAAACTGCAAGGCTGTTACAACATCAATGCTGATGAAGACAATGATCCAAGAAAGGTGAACATCACAGAAATAGAAGGCCAAAGAGATGTGTAAGGAACATGAGTTGAGTTACCATTCATTGGACAACCAATCAAGATTAATAAGTTCAATATTGGAACATAACAGACACTGAAGCTTGCAAATGTTGGATATTATTGGGATGTTGCCACTATTGACAAGATTACAGAATTACTGCATGAATATCATGACTTGTTTTCAACCAAGTTCACTAACATGAAGGGAATTAAAGGGCCTATGGGAGAGATGAAGATCCCTTTGAAACCATATGAAAGACTAGTCAAATAGATACCCTACAGACTATACCCTAAATATAAGGAGAAAGTGAAGATTGAGCTTGATAGAATGCTGGAAGCAGGGATTATAAAACCTGTGGAAGAATCATAATGGATTATCCCTATGGTGGTGCAAGATAAGAAGACAAGAGAGATCAGGATCTGTGTAGATCTCAGGAAGATGAATGATGCCTGTTTGCATGACCCCTTCCCTACACCATTCATTAACAAAGTGTTAGATAATGTGGGAGGTTAGGAAGTATACTCTTTTACAGATGGATTCTCGGGATACCATTAGATCCGGATTGCCAAGGAAGATTGCCATAAGACCACATTTGCAACAGAATGGGGATCCTACCAGTATGCAATGATGCTGTTTGGATTGAAGAATACCCCAACCATCTTTTCTAGGGTGGTAGTCGAAGCATTCAAGGAGTTTCTGTATAAATTTCTAGAAGCATATTTTGATGATTGGACTATTTTTAGTTTATTGAAAAATAATATTGAATGTCTAAGGCTAATGTTGGACAAATGCAGGTAGTGTCAAATTGCCTTGAATATGAAGAAATGCATCTTCTTCTTGCCATTTGGAGTGTTGTTAGGTCATATTGTATACAAGCATGGATTGGTGGTTGATCCATCTAAAATTTCCATTATAGTTGATATACCCCCTCCTACTTCTGTCAAACAACTGTGCACTATGATGGGACATACTGGATACTACATGAAGTTCATTAAATGATATGCCTAGATTGCAACACCCATGGAGAAGCTTTTTAAGAAATACTGTCAGTTTAGTTGGACATAAGAGTGCCAGCAGAGCTTCGACACACTGAAACAGAAAATGGTTACTTCGCCTATTCTGGTTTTTCCAGATTGGAGCAAGGAGTTTCATGTGCATGTCAATGCGTGTTCTATTTCTTTAGGAGTAGTGTTAGCACAACCTGGGGAAGGAGATATTGACCATCCGTTATCCTTTTCCAGCAGAAATCTATCAACTGCTGAGATCAATTACACCACTACCAAGCGAGAGGGGTTAGCCATGGTGTATGCGCTGTAGAAATTTCGCCACTACTTGTTGGGAGGACACTTTAAAATGTTTACTGGTCACTCCATGCTGAAATACCTAGTCAACAAGCCAGTGTTGGGGGGGAGAATATGCACATGGCTTCTTCTATTTCAAGAATATGACTTTGAGATCATAGTAAAGCCAGGAAGAATGAACAAAGGTATTGACCACTTGTCGAGGTTGGAACATGGAGAAGGGCCCACTAGTTTGGAGGATACATTGTTGGACGCACAGTTTCTGGCCATTAGAAATATTTATGACCACTTCGTAGAAATATTCCAGTTCCTATCAACATGAATGGAACCTAGTGAGTATACAATTCCCCAGAAGAAACAACTAGTAGTGCGCACTGCAGGCTTTTCACTTATATCTGGATAGCTCTACAAGATGGGACCTGATGAGATATTGAGAAGATGTGTTATGGAGGCACATCGACCATTGATCCTCAAAAAATCTCATGAAGGCATCACATGAGGACATTACAAAGGGAAAGAAACTGCGCAGAAGGTGCTTAGAGCTGGCCTTTAATGGCCCACCTTACACAGAGATGCTAAGGACTATTACAGAGCCTGTGATGTATGCCAAAGAGTTGGGAAACCATCCAAAAGAGATGAAATGCCATTAGCACCACAACTGACCCTACAAGCATTTGATAATGGGCCATTGACTTCATGGGACCTATAAACCCACTAGGCAAGCGCACAGGAGAAAGGTACATAATTACAGCAACAGAGTACTTGACCAGATGGGATGTGTTATCACCATATAATTCCCAGCTGGTGTCTGAGTTTCAGAAATTTTATAACGGATTAAATCGCCACAGAGTTGTGATAAATTTAGAGGACCCGTCTATATCTGGCAGCGTTTGGACGAAATAGTGGAGATATGAAGAATAAAGCTCAGCCAACTGTTGATCTCAAAGGCATCCTAGATCAATGGCTGAGACATGTATCAGAGATACAACTAGCATAAAGATTAAGAGGTTGAGGGTAGGACGGCGAAAACCATCATGGTTTTTTGTAGGACACATGGTGCCCTTAGAAGTATATCAGAAAGGAGGGTTGTCTGACCAAAACCACCTTTTTCAACCTCCGATGTCAAATTCATCGGGAAAGACGGTGACCGTAGATCTTGAAACGACCTGGACCAATGGTCGAGGTAAAATTCGACAATCGAAGTAGTGCGAGAATTAGCCAACAAGGGGCGGACCGGAAAAAACTTCCTTGGTTTAAATCATGGACACACGACGTTCTCTGAGACACATCGAGGCTAAGGGTGGTTCATCTAAAACCGATTTTCTCAAAACCCTGATGGTAATAGATGCCTATAAAAGGAGGGACCCCGGGCATTATTCTATGAATATTTGAAGAAGTCAAATGTTCAGAGATTTGGAGCAAAGATTCCATCCAAATTTCAAAATTCAGGACCGAACCAGATCATTTTTCTCGCTTCTTATCAGGTATTCTTCATGATGGCTGCCAATCCTATTGTTTTATCTGTGAGTGAACCAGATAATCCCTCCAGGGAAGATTCCCTAATTGACAGAGATTCTGACATTTTTGACACAGTGACAATGGTCTCACCTATTTCTATGTCCAAAGCGAATTTGCTGAACAACGTCAGATCTCACATAGCCTCTTTCACCCCTTATGTTGTAGAAACAATTTTCCCATTCCTTGAATTTGTGAACTGGTGTCCTGAGAGATATTCCTAGGGAGAAAGAGTCATCCTAAACAAATTAGGGTCATAATTCCTATGTAAAGTAGATGGTCCCTCACTCCGACATGCCCTAAATGTAACAGAAGCCTCCCCTGTGGTGTCAGAACCCTTTGAGGAACAGAGAATGATTATGATTTATAGGGAATGCTTGCCCGAGATAAAAACTCTGTTTTTGCAAACCATAGTGAAACCTGAACATCATTTAGAAAGTCTATCCCTGCCTGCCAATCTAAGCATCCTGATCGTCGAAGTCCAGTGGGCTTATTCAGTGTTGAGTCAAATTCTAGGTCTAGACAATGACAAGTTTGCGGTAGAGGTTATGTTAGGAATATTGTTAATTTTCTTCCTGTCTGGGCAATCAGTCCGTGTCAGTTTTGATGAATTTTTTGTGGAGAACATACATCAACAACTGGTTAATTTCAGCTCATTGAGACATTTCAGATACTACTCTGATCTGTTGAGAATGTTTATGGGATTTAACAATACCAAGCTTCCTGAAGCTGCGTTTATTTCGACCGACCGAGTGTAAAAAGATCACCATGCTCATATTCATCAACAAAATCATGTCCAGAATATACAGTCTCATTTTCGGTTCAGATTTTCCAAGAGTCCTGGAAGAGATGAAAAGTTCGTTGCAACTGAGTCCGGAGAATGCTATGGGAGACTGGATGTTTTTCACTCAGTCCACCGTGATTTGGGTATATGGATGCCAAGAAGGACCTCACCTTTTACTAGTTTTCCTGACTCCTAGGATATTTGTGTTGGAATTTATAAGACAGAGGATCATCTCAGAGACTGAACACTTCCTCAAAGCTCACAAGGCTTCAAATCTGAAATTCCCATTTGTGGTAGGTCCTTTTGTGGTGAAGATAAAGTCTTGTTTGCCTCAAATTCAGTCTAAAATCAATGAATTTGGGTTCACACAGCTGCAAGGAAAGATACGATCCACATCAGGTTATATCAAAGAGAAGATTGGCAAGTAGACAAGGCCCTTATGAACATGAGCACATTGAAGAACTAGATAAATTGGCCAATCTAGAGACCTGCACAGAAATGGAGGTCATCATGCTGCATGAACAAGCAAAGTAGATATAGACTACTTCCCAACAAATCTCACCACAAAAACCCTCACCCAGGTTGATTATCAAGGCTCCTAAAATGAGAATCTTCAATAAGAGAAGCAGTTCAGAAGCCCTAGGGGCTAGTGGTCAACAAGACACCCTCAAGAAAATGAGAGTCACATCACCTTTTCCAATTATTGACTTGGAAGAAGAAGAACAGAAAGGAAAGACGTGCATGGAGATGGTAGACACTAAGGTCTAGAACGAAGAGATCAATCCTGAAGACAAACCACAAAACAAAGGCAACATGAAGGTTTTCAGCAGTAGGAAACACATATTTGGCCAGACTCCCGGGACGGTTTATCAATCTAAGGAAGACTTGCTACATCAGTATGCAGTGAAATAGAGTATGGCCAATAGCGATATAAAGGAGTTTTTTCCCGAAGTGGAAGGGACATCTCAGTGCAAAGCTCACCTACTCTTAGTCAGAGATGTTGAGAAAAAGACATTCAACATTGCAGTGGCTGATAATGATAAGGTATCTGAGTTCAAGGTACACTATGAGAACATCGACGCTCCTGACAAAGTGAAATTCCACACAAATGTCAGTGATATGTTGTACGCTGATTACCTAAACTTAGCTCTGAAAGTTGCAAGGTTGACAACACATGTGTTGAAACTGGATGGACAACTGAAACAAGAAAAGGTGTCCAACAAATATTGGATGATGCAGGTAAAGAGATTAGAGTCTAAAGGTCTACAAGGGGTGAAGGCCTCTCTGGATGAAAAGAATAAAATGATTAAAAGTTTGAAGAAAAGATTGAAGATGTCACCTATAGACCATCCAAAGATAGTAGAGTTAACTTCTTTAGAGCAGGAAAAGGAAACCTTTAGACAAGAGGCTCTAGACTACAAGGCTAAGGTGTTGCAGTTGGAGAAAGAGAAGGAAAGTTGGTCACAGATGCAGGCGATAACATCAGATATGGAGGTTATCATACTTGCTAATGTAGAGACTGGATCAAATGATGATGGGTTAGTTCAGGCTATGTCCTAGATAAGTTTGAAAACAGGCGAGATCAAGGATCTAAAAGAAAACTTAGAAAAACTGAAACAAGAGGATAAGGTGAAGGATGATAAATTAAATCAACTCTACGGAGAGAACCAAGACCTGCAGGAAAGAGTGAACAAACTAAAAACTATATTGAAGGGTAACACACTACTGCAGAGAGCCAAACATGTGATATGGGACGCGATTGCTGCAGAGGTTGCTAAATTCAGAAGTTATCTGAACTTTATCAATGACAAGGACAACATGGATTCTATAGCTCAAAACAACTGCATTGTTGTAAATGAAGTGCTAGGGAAGAAGTCCTCGGAATGGGCCCAAAATGCCATCGACTTGTTGAATGCCATACCAACCACCAATCTTCAGACCATCAGTGTGAAAGATAGGACCGCTTTAATCTTTTCAGCCAGGAGAATCATTGCCAAACACAACCTACTCAGATCGGTTCAAAGCAAAGATGTGCAAATGGACCATAACATACAGGAGTTTAAAGACACCCTCGAACAATTGTTTGCTAAAGGCCTCCCCTCATTCTGGGATGGTAAAGGCTCATTGTACAAGCTGGAAGATTAACACACTTTTCTCATGCAATGCATGATTGGCCATTCCAGGTTTGAAGATATGGAAGAAAGTTTGAAGGGTACTAACTTGTTAGAACACTTAGCTACTGATTTCGAAATTCTGAACAAATTCAAAACAGTGAAAGTCAGTGTGCCAATCATGTCCTACGCAACGTGCATTGACCTGGAAATTTTGATTAAATAAATGATGGACTACAAAATCCCCTCTGACATGAAATGGAAGGAACTTGTACGGTTGGGAAAGACAAAATGCCATGTCCCTAGAACCAACAAATGATCTCCAGCTGTCACCCATCTTACCAGACCTAACGGAAGTACAGAGCAAACCAGGTGTAGCAGAAGCAGCCGGGCGGTCAGAGAGATTATTCATGATGGTGAAATGTTTCTTTTTGTTAATGATTGTAAGTCGTTTCGTATACCGAAACTGACATCCGAAACTGTTACAGAAGCTTAAACGTTTCAGTTTCAGTTATTTTTGATCAAATTGTATAAGTACTAAGAGGCTTGAATTAGCCAATGTTGGCAGAAGTGTAAGAGCACCTTTTTGGTTGTATCAAACTTTATTTGTAAATTTTATGAATCTGAATGGAATACAAATGCAAAAGATTTTGAAGTCTCTATGAAAATATTCTAACAGGTGGTGATATGAGCTTTGTTTCCTTTCATCATATGTATTTCCTATAGTCTATCATTTCATTTAAATTTTCTTCTATTTAAATTGGAGAGTTTAAAGGCCCATAATTTGTCTCATGACACTCTTGGTCTAAGAAATTTAAACTATGTGATTGTATTCTTAACTTATTCAGAATTCATTTCAGCAATGCTCTGATGTAGTTATTTGTCTTCTTTATCTTCCTACACATCTTTTTATTTCAAGAATAACTCAGATTCATCACCTTATTTATCCTTTGTCCTCTAGAGGGTTCTATCAGTCTATGCATTGTCTTCATTCACTTTCAGAATTTTGACTCCATAGCCCATAGTGTTCCCCTCTTCTTTGCCATCAACCCTATTAAAAATCTCCCAAACAAATCAAATCTAGCCGTCGGTTTCCATAGATATATCAAGTGACACCAGAGAGCCCTCTCTGAGTTGGGTAGGCTGTTGCCTCATCTCTAAAGATGGTTGAAACAGTTACCTCTATCATTTATCTATTCAGTTGGACAAAATTTATAGAGTGCTAACATTCTAGCGCCATTGCCAGGGAC
>JASDQU010210800.1:11737-24100 GCA_032191745.1 Picea mariana
TGTTTGGTTTTGATTTTTGGGTGCGACCTCCTTGGAGTATCTTTCTCTTGCTGTTTTAAGGTGCGACCCCTTTGGAGTATTTGTCTTGTGCCGGTGTAGGGTACGACTGCCTTGGTTTTTGGTCTCCTCTTGTTGTGTTAAGGTGATACGACCCTCTCCTTTTGCTGTTCATGTGCCGCAGCCTCCTTCGCCCTCTTCTGCAACTTGTCGCTGATCTTCCTTAGGCTGCTACTGGTCTCTCCTTGACTGCTACTGGTGTCTTTTATGTGTACTGCTGTCACCTAGTTATTTCTAGCCTCTAGGGCCTGATAAGACAACCCTAAGACTGCTACCCTAAGCTGCCTATTTGCTGTAGCAACCCTATATCCTTTGGACAATTTTTGTTTGGGCTGTTAGGGTTTTCTTTCGGCCTCTAATTTGGTCATTGGGGTATTTATATCAACCCTACTTGATGTTGAGTAGGCTGATTGGTTTTTGAGATCTGCCTAGTTCTTCTTGGAAAAACTGTCCAGATAGATCATGATAAGATCTACCCTTGAGGGTTTGATCCATGACCATTATTAGCTTTTTTTGAGCATACAGAAAAGAGGACAATAGCAAGCACTTCAAGTAAATCTGTTCTTTGTTTTGGCTAAGGTAATGTTCAGATTTTGTTTTTGCTAATAATCAGAGCTGTTCTTTGTTTAAGTTATTGTTCAGAATTGTTTCTTGTTTTGCTAATGATCAGATCTGTTCATGCTCAGATTTAGTTAAGAATTGTGTTCTTTAATGTTCAGATCCATTGTATTATTTCTGTGATTGATCTACTTCAGAAATTTTGATTTGATTGTTGATCTATATCTGTTGTAGTGAATAAATTTAATAGAATATTTTTGTTTTAGTTTTCCCTTGAATTTCTAACAGTTCAGAAGACGTTCAAAATTCCCTTGGAAGTTGAAACGAACCATTGTGATGGTTGGCCTTCCAAGGCAACCCATTTAAAATGAAGGTTTTGGAGAAGAAGGAAATGGAAGAGAAGAGAGGAGAGACTAAGAGGAAATGAAGAAGGGTAGTTCTAGAGGGGAGAGCTCTAAGAGGTAGTCAACTCAAAGATTGTAGGACAAGGGAGACATCGTGCCTGGCCATGCATGAGCAATGATTGTTATTAAGTTCAATGCACCTGTAAATTTGTTTCTGCTAGTGAGTAACAATGCATGAGGTTTTCTATGCATAGTTCACCCTTTTTTTTAATCAATTCCTCTTAATGGAAATCTCATAGAACTTGGTTTTCCCATTTGGATTTCCAGTGTAAAAAAACCTCTATTTTCTCATGGTGTTAATGGTTGTGTATACTTGATGAAGTTTTAGTTTTAATCTGTTCTTGCATTCTATGTAAACCACAAGAACTATAACAGAGCTACATTGTAATCCTATCTCTTTTCATTGGTTTAAATGATTGCTTGAGTATTGGAATTGGTTGACTGTATCGCTGGTTCATTGCTTAACGACCTCCTACAACCAGTCTTGCAATTGCTTATTGCTTCTTAGTGTTTGTTATTTTGTGGTGGGTTTGTATGAGTACACAACATTTCAATTAGTTCCAGTACCATACACTACAACATTGTTGTATTCACCCATTATTCACTTATTTGATTGTTGGAGTATAGCTGCAATGTTGCCACATATTTTCCATTGGATATGTGGAGAGAACTTGCAGCTTGAGAACAAATTTGGAGAGCCTTTGTTGATCACATGTATGTCTATTGAAGCAAGTAGTTGAGTAGTGAACCAAATGTGAAATGGAGCCATTGTTTTTTGCTTTTCGGTGATTAGCGATAGAGATCATTATTTATTTCTGCAAAGATCTATGTTGACGAAATGGATAGGCCATGGGCCTAACTTTTACGGATCATTCACATGGGGAAATTTGACCTTTTATACCAGCCAAGTGTTGTTTCAAGCTATGAATGCCCACCCCCCCTTTATGTGTTTTCAACTTTTCCCCTTTATGTGTTTTTTGCAATATTTGCAATACATCCTATTGCCGCCTTTATACACACCTGGGTAGCGTGGAAGAAATCTTCAATCCACTTGATGTGTCCTTGGGGGCAAGTTTGAGTTAAGGTGTTGTCACCTAATTCTCAACTCCTCTGTCTAGGCCAACTCCTAGCGAAGCCAAGGGGGGTAGTTCCTATGAAAAAGAATCTAAGGCTTTTAATCTATGAAGACTGAAAGTAAAGTTTAATTTAGGAGTTATTATGGAAATACCAAGATTAACATTAACAACATATATGACTCAATTATGAAAAAGGCTACAACTTGTAAGCCACATGAAAACATCATTCGTACATTCATCATATACTTCAAATGGAGATGACCTGAACCATAAGAGCTTGTGAAGTAAAGATAGATCTGACTAAATATATAAAAAAGAAGACCAGTGCTAGAAAGGTAAATGTGATGTTTTGAAAGGTGTCGCGTTTATTTTATCTTGAGTATTTTATTACGGGATTTGGGAAATTTAAGCAAGTCTTGAAACCGTGAAGTGGGGATTAAAGTCGGGGTCCCCACTCTTCATGTGCAAAGTGTATTTGGCCTCCCTTACTCGCTATTCAACAATCTTATAGACATGCCGAATGGGTGTGCCGTAGGTCCAAAAGAGGAGAGAACGAATCTCATTAATGAGTATCCCCTCTGACTTAACACACTCCACCCAGATGTAGAGGCCTTAGACAAATAACACAATAAAGTAGATTTCCCTAATTAAAACCAACATGCGTTACTTAGGTCCGTTTCTGGGTCTCTGAATGCCACCCGAAAGTAGCAACGAGATTGCATACACGGTTGAGTAACTAAGATTTATTCTAAATAATTGCAAAATGAACTAATCTAGCAATTAATATTCTATGAAAAATGAAACTATTCTAACACTGTTGTGATTGATTTTAGAATTTGCAATTTAGTGATGTGAATTCCTTTTATCTTTTTATGCAATTGAAACTAAAATACCAAGCAAACAACACGGGAAATAACCCCAAAGCAGAAAAAGAAACCAACACCTGTTTCCCCCTGGGGCTAGGGAAACGAAGAAAGACGAGCTTTGTGGCTTGCCAACTTATTTAACTTCTACACTACTTTCTTTTTGGATGCACTTGGTCTTTTATGATGCAAGACCAAGGCTTACAATGTTTTCCAATTCCAAAAAAAAATGAACTAGAGGTTCCCGACAACTCTGGGGGTTTCTGAAAGTGGTTTAATCTTCGAAATCTGGACAGAGCCTCCCCTTGTACTTGTTATTCCTGCAAGAAAACAACAAACAATAGAAAGCAAACAATGGCCAAAGCCACTTTAAGAGTGTCTTTGGTTATTAGTAAAAGATTCGAAATATTTCTAAGTAAAATAACTACAAAACTATGCAAAAGGAACTAAGGAAATCAAGCTAAAGGCCAATTTCCTTAGGGTCTTTTATGGCTGTTATAAAACAACAAGTTTAGAGCACTTTAATGTTAGATTTTAACCATATAAACTCTTGGAAAAGGCTTGCTTTTAACCCTCTAAAAATATCAGAAATTTACTTGCATAAAGGGACTCTTTTTCTATGCTAGATCTAGATTTTTTAAAGATAAAAATTTAGAGGTAAAATCAGATCTATGCTATCACTTTCATGCTTGAAAGGAGCTAAAGATTTTGACTTTGAAAACAGATCCAAACTTGCTTGTATGTAGATGATAAGTAACCAAGAAATTGAAAACTAGAAGGGTGAGAAAGAGAGAGAGAAAGCCTTTCTTCAAGAATTGAATCTTGGGCTATGGGGTCTTCCAGTGAAATGATGAGGGACTTGTTCTCAAAAGATCTCGAAGAATGTGGAAGATCGAACTTAGATCAGCCACCATTTCAAGTATGAGGACCTGCAATCTTGATAAACCAACATACAACTTGTTAAATAATCGGTGTTCTCTACACATGAAATTTAAATAGCATGCAATTAAATGAAATTAACATGCAAATTTTCAACTGCATATGTAAAATAACAAAAGATCTTAATATCCAAGCTAGTTAAGAAGATATTTCCTATTGGGTGATAGCACCCCTATCAAGGCCAACCTACAAAATTGAAATGCATGTAAACACGATACAGTTACCTCATAAATTTAGATCATGAACATCAACATCCACACAATGCTACCATCCACCATGTGACCTCCAAAGTCTTCTTTATTCAAACTTGAAAGAAAATTACAAATATACAATGTAAGAACATAAGCTCGTTCCCCCAAGCTTTGACTAACTAATAAGAGGGGGAGTCAACCTTCCTTTATACATAATTCGGTGAAGACTCCAAAGCAAGGGCACATGGGGAGAAGAGGAGATGCGCATAAGCTAAGGGGAGTGGCGCATGAGTGAGGTGGGAGATGAGTGGGGGAGGTGGTAGGTGTAGTGGAGTGATGTAAGGGTATGTGGGAGTGGAGTGAGGGTAAGGGCGAGTGAAGTGAGGGTGGTAGGTGAGTGAGGGTAAGGGCGAGTGAAGTGAGGGTGGTAGGTGAGTGAGGTGGAGTTGTGGGCTTTGGGATTAGTGCCCTCAAAGGGGAATGCGCCAACTAGGAAAGGAGATGCGCATGGGGTCTTTGGGATCTCCTCCCCCTTGTCATGTCAACAAGACCATGCGCCCTCACTAGGAGAAGCCTCTACCAACTGTACTTGGGACTCCAGAGAAGGCAAAACATGTTTCCGACATGTTTGCTAACTTTTAGGAATTCCCCTAAATTTTAGGAAAATTAATTAAAATACCCCTTTTGTCTTTTTGAGAGCAAATTACATTTTTGAGTGATTAAAATCATTTTTTTGCCTCAACAAAGGGGGGATAAGGGTTTAGGGGGTGTTCTGTCTTAGAAAACGAGCACAAATATGGCATATGACATTGACTGATGCCATTTTTTACAACTTTATTGACCTTTACATTAAAAATGTCCGTTTTACGGGAAATTTTTTATTTGACTAAACATTAAAAAAAAACCTATGGGGGACTTAGCGCAATTTCCATATGACTCAATAGACATGACTTAACATGAAATCATATACATTTAGACACTAGACATTGGTTATACCATGCCCAAGACCTAACCACCAACACATACTCCAACTTTGGAGTCAATTTTGAGTGAAAAAACTTAGAAATTATTTATCGCCTGATAGGCAAGAAATAATTAATAAGTGAAAAAAAACACTCTAGAGTACATGCTCGTGCCCAGGTCTTAGGTGGCCAATAGTCTTTTACAACTTTCATGCTTAAGTCATTTATTACAATGCCCTAGAGGGATGGAAATGCAGAAAAAAGGAGGTCTGATAGACCTGCTGAATTTGTGAACACTGACTTTTGAGCATCTGTTTGCTTAGTCTCTGGCGGCTCATCTTCAAATCCAACTAGTACAACTCAGTGGATAACACATCCCACCATCAACAACATCAACGTGGATCCATATGACATCTTTGACTCTTGGGGTCATGGTAAATGCAAACAAATATGCAAGTGAAAATGCAAATATGCAAACAACCCCTATCTTTTTTTTTGCAACAGAAGGCATATTTAATATTTGCAATTTTATGAGATGGTTTTAACAAACCTTGGAATGAGATCAATGGGCACAAGAATCCGTTCAACTCTTCCTCCAAGCTTTAAGATGGCCTGTAGCCTCATAACTTAGATGCCAGATCCATAGCGAACAACCCACAATCATTGCCAAACAAGCTCCAAGCTCACCTAAATCACAGTCTTCAATGCTGCTCCAAAAACTCTAAATGCTCATTGAGAGAGGTGCGAGGCAAATTGTAACATACCCAAGCACCCACGAGCTGGCCATGCTACTCCAAAACCACACTTAAAAACTGATTTCGAATTCTGATAATAATTAATTCGAAAAGAAGCATGAAAGATTGCAATAACCACACATGCAATAATCAAGATTCATTCCAAACCATCCAAGAATGGAACAACGTGCCATGCACAACAATAACTAACAAGCATGGACACGAAAATACATCTCAAAGATAAATATACATAGCGGAATATAAATTATGCAGAAAACACAAAGAACACTTATCTTTAATTAAACCATCACCAACTGGCTGCAGATCAAGGATGTTCCTCCCAACCATAGACACTGTTGTTCATTGACTCTCAACAACAGTGTCACGTCACCCCCGAGCCAGGGCTATGAATCCACAAAGATGGGTCCTAGGCCAAAATCTAAAACACACAACAATTGGCCAATTAGCTCTTAGTTTTTCCCAACCACACAACAATCCTAATTTCCAGCTCTCTTTCCTCTTCAAGCCTGCACAACCCAAAGAAATGAACCCCTTTCTCTACCACGCAGTCCCTCAGGCTGTTACATTTCTCTCCAGGGCTCCAGTGCTACTGGTCAGGAAATCTCCATGCTGGAAACTCCAAGGATTCTCAGCTGTGGCCTGTTCTTTCCGAACTGCCATCAATCTCATGTACACATGCATCCATTCCCTCCTAGAATGATCAATACTTTCTTACAACCATCAAGCAATGACACCCCTCCTCTAGCCATTTGTTTCCATGCTCAGACCAAGAGCACATGAATGAGCAAGAGTGAGTGAATGAATAACAAAGAACAACCCAAGGAAAGAGTGTAAGAGTGTATGGAGAAGAGCCCCCAAAACAATCCATAAGGGATGTTTATGTAATTACATGAAATCAAGAACCACATGGCCTTCCCCCCAAGAAGCTCATGTAACCACTTTTGTCAATTAAAACCAATATGGGTAAATAAAATATAATAAAAAGACTTATCCCCTTAAGCTCCCATCCCTCGTGCAATCATAGCCCCCTATCTCTTTTGTCCTTGTCCGTCCTGCAACCAATGAAGTATTTTATTAATATATATAGTTGTATTAAATTTCTAGGCACTCTGACCTCTTTCCAATTTTATTGGCTCACCAGCCCAAGTCACATTTACATAATACATCCTAGTTCATAGGGATCAAAACTGGGTGTGTTACACAAATATTGGGGGGGTTCTCCTTGTAATGAGGTTTTAGGGATTTAGGGTGAGTGAAATTAGGTATTAAGTGCATTTTGTTTAAGCTTACCCTCAAAATATGCAGTATGGACTAATGGGGTATGATTTGGCTGAGTAGGTACGGGCTCGGCTGAGTCAGATCAGTTTGGTATTGAACTGGTCGAGTCGGTGTACAACTTGGCATGTTTGGTACCAAATTGGTTCCAATACTGTTTAGATGGTTGAGTTGGAATGTGCGGGGGTCAACTTAGTTGAGTCCAAGTCTAAGTTGATTGAGTTTTAAAACCTTGCCTACGAGTGGAATAGACTTAATGACCATGGCGATCCCGCTATTTTATAGGATGAAACATACCACACTCTTGGTGTGGGATTGAACCCCGGTGGGGGGAATATCACCACCCTTGCTTGACCAACCAGTGAAGCCCCCAATGGTAGTGGATGCCAATAGATTAAATGCGAGGAGCTTAATTTCCGAGGCTATATACTTGCAAATAGTTTCATATATATATATTTTCCTATGTTGCACAAGGACTTCTTCTCAACTTTAAAATCCATGTTCTGATCATTTTGGTGTTTTGGGTACTTTGGAACTTTGCAGAAACAATTTGAAATGTTTGTTGACTCCATTGTGGACTTGGGAACTTTTAAGTGACCGTCCCCACGCCCCTTGATTTTTCAGGGACCCTTAGATTCCCCTAGTGTTGTAGCTTTCTGGTTGGGTTAGTTGCAAATATATAACTATTTGTGCACTCTAATAATTTTTTCTACTTTGGTACTATTACTTCCCCATGGCTAGGGGTAACTAGAGGAGATCATGTCTCATGGCCTGCAATGGAGAACATGATCTCGACCATGATGATGATCAACATGTCCACAGATGTCAACGCAACAACTCCCCTCATTCACCATCGTCACCATGAGGTATGTTAGTCCTTCTTTCATGCAAAGTGTTGTGCTTAATTTGTTGGGCATGTGGATGAGGATCTTTGGTTGAAGTTGGATAATGGATCACTGGCTTGGGAAATTGTGTCAGTTTCCTTGTTTCACCTTGGTTGTCAACTTCTATGCTCTAGTCCTGTGTTGTCACCGCCCAGGGAAAATGGGTACTACTAGGGGGCTTTCACAAGGATAATGTTCCGTTCCCCACCATACTTAACACTTTTCATCCTGGAGCTTCTCATAGTGTACTAAACTTCAGTAATGGGTCATGGTCCATTCTCTCATGAGAAGAGGGGATGAAGGCCCAGAGGTTGATTGTAGCTGCTAATAAAAGGATAAGAAAATGATGCTAAAGAAAGAAAGGAAGGATAGCAAAGGACTAACAAAAGCCAGTCCAAACTTGAGCTCTACTCTTTCTGTGCTTACCCCGGTCCCAAATAACAATGTTATAGCTTGAAACCTTATAAAAGGGGACTTGCAAGTATGATAAAGTGGACTAGTAAGATGGCTGATAAAGGGGGATTGGAAAAAATAGTGCCTAAGAATGAGGTAACTCAAGAGCAAGCGCACCCTTCACAAAGGTGCTCATAGAAATGGATTAAATGACACCATAAGCCATGAAGTAAGCTCTAAAACCATATCACTATCACACTTACGCTTGAAGGGTTTCTTTATTTCCTGCTTCCCTTGGGACCTATCCCTCTACTTGGGTTATTTTATTTCCTATCTAGGTGGCACACCTAATAGGGTTGGATGAAGGCCCTCCCATACTTAAACTTGTCAACTCACATGGGGTCCTGGGCTGGTGTGATGCTTGAAGGGGATATTTAGGTGAATTGTCTTAAATGGCTTATATCTTAAGTTACAACTTACTTTGCATGAATTAAGGATTGATGTTTCTTATGAACCTTGGCTAACCTTGTCTTATGCTTTGCTTTGTTTTGGATGGCCCTGACATTTGTACCCAGGATATTGTGCCTTTATTGCAGGACCTTGGCATGTGTGATGGAGAGCAGTGGGTCATTCAGTGACTCGCCACCCTCAGACATCAACTCTCACACTCTTGGAACCTTGGATGATAGACAAATGGGCTTGGAATGAGCAGATTTAGTCATGATGGAACATAGATGGGCTGGAAGCCCATAGGTTGCGCAGAGTACCCTAGAGATTATTTTTCACCAGGATCAGGGACGTTGCAGTAGCAGATAGTTAGAAACATGGCAGAGATAAGATGCAACTCTCCAGGGCCTAGACGTAGCACTTGGATCTTGGACGCTAGCCCTATTTTGGTGATGATGTCACCTTCTAGGGTATGATGCAACTAGGGTTTGGTGACTTCTTGGGATACTGATGATGCATGGGATGATGTTTGGTGAGGAGAGACATCACTTACTCCCACACTGCTCCAGATTGATGCCATGTGGCCTTTGAAGGCCTTCCTCTTTCCCAAGAGGGCTTGACGTCTCACACGTGTGGCTCATTATGATTTATTTTTGCACTTTTAGCATTTGTAAAGGTCAAATGATGGGTCGGCCCTACTTGTATTTTGTTGTTGACATGTGATGTGGAAAAACATGTGAGGGTAACCTCATATAAAAAGGCTAACCCTCACTTTTATTTTTTCATCATTATTCTCTCACCATTTGTGAGACTAGTTCTGAAATTTTCGGCCCCTAAGGTGTTATTGGTCTTTCTCTCTCATGCGCTATGCTTGGAATGGATCTCTTGTGGATGGTTGGCTGATTTTGGATGGATATTTCTGCAATTAGGGTTAGATGCTCTTGGTTTCTTGGATGAAGTAAGTAAATTTCTGCAATTCTTGTTTATGTTATTGATGTTTATGGTGAAATTGCTATTTTGTTGCAAGAAGTTTTGTTTATTGAAACCTTAAGAGAGGAACATAAGTGCTTCTTCCTCTCACAAGGTCTTATTTGTCTAAAATTGGTTGATTGTCCTTGCTAGGGTTAGAACCCTAAATCCCTAAAGTGCTAGCACTCTAGGATTTTAGCCCTAGACATTCGATCTTTGACTTAGTTGAAGTTACAAGAAGGGAGAAACGATTTCTAGGGCCCAAATGTGCTTGCACCCTAGACGTCCTCCTCCTCAAGATTTAAAGCCTAAGGCCCAAATGTGCTTGCACCTTAGGGTTTAAATCCTATCTCTTGGTTTCAAGTAGATCAACCTTCATGCTTAGATGCATTTGAGACTCCATGACCCTAGAAAGGCACTAATCTTGAAGCAACAATTCTTGTGGTGAATTGATTGATAAACCTCTCTCTCAAAATTCTCAAGCATTCTACTAACTATACTAACTCTAACCCTAGCAAACTCACTAAATTACTTTCTGCTGTTATAAAAGTTTGCTACAACCATCCTAAACTACATTAATTTGCTGCATACACTCATCTAAAGGTGGCTCAACTCACCCAGAAATTTCCTCTTAACAATTTTTATAATATTCTATTGGTTGCATGCTTGATTTTCATGGTCAATTGTGGTATTTCTGAGCACTTTGTCTTGCTGCCGTTGCAAAATACTTATTGCTGTTATAATACTGGTTTACTGCTGCAATTTGCAACAACCATAGCTAACTAACTTGTCTAGTGTCTAAAAGAGGTCATTATTGCATACTTTAGCTTGGAAGCTGTTATATATATGCTGCAAAGTGTTCTTGTTCCAGGCAGGTACAAAAATCACCTTCAACCTGTTATATATATGCTGCAAAGTGTCCTTGTTCCAGGCAGGTACAAAAATCACCTTCAACCTCTTCTCTTTTCTAGACCTAGACCAACCAATTGGTGATCAAGATAGGGGGCAGTAGGCTTGGCTACTAAACTTGCTATTTGATCCCTTGAGGTCACCAGGGAAGCCTCCTTTGTGGTGGACCTATTCCATCACTAAAACGAGGGAAGATCCTACTAAGGTGACAGTGGTAGTTTCTTCCATTGTTACGCAAGATTTGGGGATCTTGTGGGCTTTGCACAAGTACAAATCCTGCGATAACAGGTACTTTAGTTATGCACCTCCTTAGATGACATTGCTTAAGGGTAGTTGCAACCATGTAACTATTTGTGCACTATAATAATGCTACTACTTTGACACCGGGTTAGAGAATTCATATCAATATCCTATGAGGCTCAACTAGTCCTAAAGAAGTGTGTACAATTTGCTTGACCTTTTTGTCTTTATTGATAGAGATAACAACTTGAATATGCTTTGAATGATTTGATGGGCAGGAGATTAGTGTGTGTACAGCGCTAAGTGTGATTGATGGACCATAACCAAGAGTTTAAATTTGAATAATGTAGATAAGCTTGTGGTGGTTTGTCATGGACTTAGAATGGAATGTTCAATTAGTGCATTAGCTTAATAAATTTGCAAATCTCAACCTTGATTTGACTCTAACCTTAAAGCGTAATTGTTTGAGACTTGTCATTGGTGAGATTGCATAAGTGCAGGTTGCAGTTTGTTTCATTGCAGATTTTTTATATTTTTTTTATATACATATATATTATTGCCATCCACAATCCACTGCTCCTTGAAGAATTTGGGAGTGTTCTCTGTTACTCATGTTGCATGAGGCCTTAATCCAGATTGAAGACGCTGCCCAAGTAGGTTGCGTATAGAGGATGGTGGCTTGATAGACATTTGATTGCTGCTTTTGAAGCATGTTTTCTCAATGGGCATTACTTTTCGAGGCATTTTCACATATTTGGAGGCAGCCACATCATCCAACACATGTGGTTTAGGGAGGAGTACCTTGTTTGATGGTGGCTTTAGCTTAGCATAATTTGCATTCACACGGGTCCTTTCACACTTTTGGAGAGGAACACCCATCAACTTAGGGGGTTCCTAAGGTTTCCATGGCACATTGTGTGTTTTTTACACTTTGAGGGAGAGCGCCCACATCCTAGGGAACATATCTCTAGGGTGTTCACCTTGGGAGGTGCATTAGTTTGTTGGAAGGATGAGATTGTTGCATTTATTGAGGAGCAATCTAGTTGTGCACACTTATCTAGAGCACCCCCCTGCTTTGAAGCTTTTGGGAGTTGGAGTTGGTCAAATGCACATGAATTTAGGCTTCATTACACATTCTTTGAGCGTGCCCTAGCTTTAAGGAGGTAGTTCTAACTATGATTACTCACATTTGCATGCTTATTCGTGAGAATCACTTATTGAGAGGGTTATTGAGTTGGTTCATGGAGTTCTCTAGCTCATTTGTCCATTTTTGGCATGATTTTGGCATCTTGAGGTGGTTGACTCCCTTGTTTAGTGGAGCATCTCTTGAGTATTGCATCTTGAAACTTGGTTTGAGATTCCATGGACGTGGAAGAGCACTCCAACCTTCAAACCATGATTTGAGGAGTTTTTGGCTATGTACACGGATCCATGCTCTTGG
>JASDQU010210803.1:4332-18719 GCA_032191745.1 Picea mariana
TTATTTAATAGTGGACCTAGTCCATATTATATTAATTGGCCACTATCAGTATATTATTAATGGGCCCATAGGCCCCTAGTACACCCCTGGGAAGGATTCCACCTTTTTGTCCCCCTTCAAGAAGTGTTGTCCTCAACACTTGTAGCAATGATGTACAACCATAAATTAGGGTCCCATGTATGGGTGTTGATTGCAACATCGAAGTAGTCCATGAAACATGTCACGTGTATAAGTGTTGGCCTCAACGTTGAAGTGTTTCAAGAAGCACGTCCATAATACATGGTCCCATGTATAATTGTTGGCTTCAATGTAAAAGTAGTCCAAGAATTACATTTATAAGCTAGGGTCCCACGTACGAGTTTTCATGTTGACTTCTAACTAGAGATACATGAACGGTTGAGTGCAGGGTTCAAAAGGCTTACCATGGTCATGTGGATCTAAATATAGAGGACCCTCCATAGCAAAAATATCCTTCATATAGCCAGAAAGAGGGGCTCTAGAAAGAACATTGTCATTGTAGAATAATCATATTGGAAATTGATAGGCACCACCTTCCCATGTCTTCACTCAATGATGTGATCTTCATATGAAGGGGTATGCGCATTATAGAGATTTTGGAAGTAGTTGTCTTCCCATAAATGGCAATTGTCCATATACCATTCTGCACAAGCCTCCTCTAAATCACACTAGTCATACATGTCATTTCTATACTTCCCTTCGATAACCATCCACATTTGCTCGACTAGTTCCAAAATTTAGTCGATCACACAATTTCCTCTATTTTTTGGAAAGTTTCCATCATTACCATTTGATGGTTATGCTAGGGTTTGGGGGCAATGATTTGTGAGGGTTGTAATGTGTTGAATATTGATCAGAAGTATATCATATAATATACCAAATTAAAACTCCAAAATTTTCTATCAAATGGTGTTGGTTTGGATATAATATAGGTGCTCTATCAAAAGATATGTGTTATGCAATACTTGCAGTTGTCATCGAAAACCCTTAAAAAGAACAAAGTTTCAAATTGTGATATCTTCTTCATCCTACCTCTAATTTAAGTTTTTTTTTTTTTTTTAATCACATATTTTTATGAGAAGAATACAAAATTGCAATTTGTTTCTAGAAATTCTATAGAAAAACGCTTAAAAACATAGCTTAATGTTGTAGCTTCAAATATGCCAAAAATAAAATTAAAAAATTCTCAATTGTGACTTGGAAAGTGCTATGATACCACTTGGAATGTTCCTTAATAAATTTGAAGTTGATTCATTACAATATATTAGAAATGTTCAATACTTTATTCAATACCAAAACCCTTAAGGTGGGGCAACACCATACAACAATCATTTTGTGGAAATATCAACTCTAGTTCACTTGCATCTTCAAAGGGCCAACCTTCCAATGAGCAAGGGTCCAATGCAATAATATTTCAATACATGATCACATAAGGAAGACTTCATATTTATTAATAGCCACCTCACAAAGTCCAACCATAAGCAAATGCTAACTATCTAATGGCTCTTCTTTAATGATGCTACATTATATTTATTTAGTATTAACTACTTAGTGAACCTTATTTAATAATAGTGAACCTTATTTAATAATAGAACTAGTCCACATTACATTAATTAACCACTATATTTTCATATTAATGTGTCCATAGACTTCTATTACACCTCTAAGAAAGATGTCACCAATAAATTTGTTCTAATTTATATGTGAAAATTTTATAAATCTTTTAATATTACAAAATTTTATTTTTAAAATATATTCTTTTTTCATATGTATAAAATTTTATTTCAATAAATGTGTTCTTTGTTTGTATGTAAAACGATTCATATATAAATAATTATCTCTATTTAACTTTGGGTTTTTTTTTCAAAAGTGTATAATGAAGATGCTTAATTTAATTCTTTTATATCACCTTAAACGTGACTATGAGTAAAACCAAAACTTTTTTTTTAAATCATGGTGATTGGTTAATACTACGAATATTATAGTTCCTGAGGTGTAGGACAGTCGGTGACGGAGTGTGTTGTTAAGCCACTCTGTCATGTTAAAGTTACCGGTTCGAAACCTGTGGGGACAAAAAATCCAACCATGTTAAGGGTTGGTGTGGCTCAGGCCGGGTACGATCCCCGAGTGATTTTGACGGCTTAGATGCCCCTGAGTCGCGGTTTCTCAAGCCACAGGTTAATCGCGTAGCCAACAAGTCCCACACAAATTAACAACTACGAATATTATAAATGAAAATCCAAATTAACATTCCCATTCACAAGGATAAATGTAAATAATTTTATTTTATATGAATATAAACAAATAAATGCTTAGTTGAAAAGTTTCACTAAAAAGCAAATCTATACTTGAACTTGCAAGCTATGATTAATGTATAATTACATGAACGCTTTTGAATCATGAAGTACCTCTATTTATTGGAAATATAAAACATAATATGCATGTGAAATAATTTATGGATTGGGATTAAGCTTTAACTTTCGAACCAACATGAGTTTTAGCTATTCAAATTTAATTTTTAATAATGTGTATAAGTGGTATATAAAATGATTGGTAAAAGCAATTAAATAAAAAAACAAATAATATTTAATTATTTTAATTCAAGAAGATAAATGTGAAGTATATTAAAATAATTTATTGATTAGCATATGTACCCTATAATACATGGATTTGCACTTAAAAAATTAAAAATTAATAATTAATGATTATATATCAATATTATTAGTTAAATTTTTTAAGTGTGTTATAAAATTGTGTTCATAATTATGTTGAAGGCATGTACATAGGAAGAGTTTTTGCATGAAACCTGTCAACAGCTCAAAACCTAACAACCAATACCACTTTGTATCCTTTGCTTTGTTGTCATTCACCTAACTTTTGCTCGATCCAATCTATGTTTTGTTGTCATCTTCTTAACCTTCACTCAATCCAATCTTTTGTAAACCTTGTTGTCGATGGGGATACGATCTTATCCACTATCTCCTTTGGCGGTGTTATCTCCTTTGTTAATGGGGATACAATCTTATATGTTATCTCATTTATTGTCAGTGGGGATACAATCTTATCTATTATCTTCTTCTCCACTATCACAACATCGTCTACGCCCATCCTAAATTACCTTACCGACACCCATTGTATTCTCTTTCAACCACCGTCTACCCCCATCATAAATTACCCTGTCGACACCCATTGTATTCTCTTTCAACCATTGTTGCATAGAAATACTAAAAGAGTAGGTAGGGTGTGGATGCTATGTACCAGAAGTCGAGTGCTCTCTTACTTTATGGAAACTTGAAACTTCCTTCCTTGTGACCGTGCAGTTTTGGTGGATTTTCCATTGAATGTGGTGCCTTGATGAATTAAGCAGAGCTTATGCTTCAATAAGTTAATCTACTCATTCATTATCTTCCACATTTTTGCAATACAAAGACATTAAATGCTATGGAGAAAAGTATATAGTTCTTATATAGTGCTTGTAAATAAGGGATTTGTTTGAGTTTATACCTTAAACAAATCAATGAGCACATTATGAAGAGATATCTGCACTTGCCGTGAGCAAATATGTATGAAGGTGTTAATGTTGTATAGTTTGACTAGCTTTTGTAAAATCACTTTGTAATTGAAGTGTCTTTACATCCACTTCTCTAATTGATGTAGCATGCTTATCTCTTCTAAGAATAGCCTTGTATCTCAACCATGGGGACTCCCCATGTTGTTTATAAAAACTAAAAACTATATAAATCACTAGTGTGGAAACTTACTAACAGGATTCAAGATCTGATGGATCTAGCAAACAGAGAAACACAGTCAATTTTGTTAAACGCTAAAGCCACAATATATTGAGAAAACTAGAGGCTAAATTGTTTCCTCACTTACCAGTGAAATTAACAAAGAGGAGCTCAAATGGAGTGGTTGGAATCGTTGATGCCACATCAAATGTAAAACATCTAAAAACATATTTGCAACCATATTAAGTGAATGAGTTCCATTGAAAGAATAAAAGAGGACCAATATAAGGTTTTAAAATGATAAAAGATAATTACTTTATATTTTGAGGCCAATTTTCTTTGGATCTTCCAACCATGTATGTTGCTTCGTGGAGGTGAACCACAAATATTGTGACCATAATGTCTAGGGAAAAGAATACATTCACGATGTTATCCACACCAAACAATACACTCGCATTTACTTCAGAAAACACAAATTCGAAAGACAAAACCATGCAGACCACGACACCCACACGGTCGTAGACCAAATTCGATCTATGACACGGTTGAGCATCATTTAAAAACACCAGAGTAGAGCATAGCCTTCACGCAAAAGCGGTAAAACCAATTGCATGCTGACATAAACACAAAAACCGGTAGTCGAGAGAAGATCTTTGTGAATTTTTTTCGAACAAAAATTAAAAAAACTGGTGAGTCTACATCTGGTATTTGGAATTCTTCTCAAACACAGATTGAATCAGCCATTGAACTAATTATTGTGAAACATATCCATTTTCTCTAGAACATTCTAATTTGAAGCTTGGTTGGCTTCAAATTCCCATCTTCGAAAAGGTATCCCTCCAATTTGAACATGTATGGGAGCTCATCCAAAAACATGTAAAGAGACGTCACTATGTATGCAAGCTCTCATCTATAACACCATCCATTATGAAGAAACCCAAGAAGCAGGAAAAGAAGAGGGGTTTTAAAGCACACATATTCATCTATGTTATTTATGTATTCAGCCTGGGTGTCAAAATACTCTGAATGCTACAACTAATCAAACCTTATTTGCCTCCACATTGCAAGCGAGGGGATAAGATGGGTATGTGGAAGGAGGCAAGTCGTGCAAATAATGAATAGAAAATGTAATAGAAAAAGAGAATCATAGAGACGTGGAAGCTACTGCAAAGATCTTTAGTGGATGGTGGTCAAGCAGCAAGTGTTCATCATTGGATTGGATAGAAAAGAGAGAAGTGTGTCAAGATTGGGCCATTCTTGTGATCGGGGCAGAGCGACTTACATGTACATTATAAGTGTGGGGATTGTTTATGGTGTGATGGGATATTCATTGATGGCTCACTGTGCGCATCCATGCCAATATCAATATGATGGGAATCAATATCATAATTTTTGCTTGATTGAAGTTTCAGTTTCCCATCATTAGTTTTTGTATGCCTCATAGGTTTTGTGAGTCTCTCTATCTACCCAAAACCTAAAAAATAACAAACACTTGTATTAGTAGGAATGTCGATATTTGTCTTAACTCAATTAGAAAAAAATTATGTGTCCATTCATTTTGAGGGTGTGAATTAAGAATGAAGAGTTTTTTCAATGTTTTAGGTTGTTGTGCAAGCCAATTTGAGGACCCATGTCGACACCAAAGTGAATGAAGTTGAATTTTGGTTAGATAATCTGTATACAATTTTTAGTAGAATAATGACAAATTTATCTTAATAATACATAGCCATGAATTTGAACCTTGAATCTTGTATTTTTTTAAATAAATTATGAATTTATATTTACGTCGTAGACAAACAAGTAGATATTGGAATCTAATGATACTATTTATTTTTTAGTGTTGGAATCCAATTTCTTTTTTAATGCCTCTTCTAGGTTGGGCTACAAAAACATTCCTAATTAATACCTTGAAATTATCTTCCTACATGAACACTTCAAAGTCGAATTTGTCATCCCGCATTAACCTTTCTAAGGCAATGGCAATTTAATCCCATGGATCGAAATGTGTTTTTAGAAGAAACCAGAGTAAATCTTGTGTATTTCCTTGACTAGAGGTTATATTGCCACCTAGATATAGAGGTCAAATATGGTTTTATGATAGATGTTAAATATAATCTCCATCTGTATTATGATCTTTGAACTATATGGAAGAGGGTTTGAGCATTCTCATTGTGCTTTTCCTCCTAAACCAAACCTATTGTAAAATTTATATAGTACAGATTTAGGTCCGAATGATTTAGGTTTCATAAAGACTTGATAATTGTCTGTGTACGATCATCGCTTTTAGTGGAAGTTTCTATGAAATTCCTGGTATGAAATAAGTTCCTTGTTCAAAAAATGAATATGGTGCAAGATTGAATTCTATTCAACCTTTTAAAAACATAAACAGAGACATAAACATTTGTAGATGTCAAATTGCACAGTATTTTGAATTGTGTTTGCAATGGACCAATTATTATAATTGTCTTTCAACAACTAAAGACCTAAGTCATACAAGAATTTTTTTAAATGGTCAAACAATTCCCTGTGAAGTAGAATCCATCGATATCCACCTAATCCAGGGTAATTTGGATGAGATCTATTTTTTTGGAATGTTCCATGATTTTCGAATCTTTGCTACTTTTTGGTTTTGGGATAATATGTTATCTAAGCTTATTTGTACTTGAGGTAAACCACTATCTCATTTTGTCCCATCCACATATTTCTGAGCTCAGAAGAACAATATGGGTTTGTTATTCTAGAGGTGCAGCGAGAAGATGGTTGAAGAAAAACCCAAATACCCTCCACCTTCAACTACTTCAACCACACTATCTGCCAAACAATCCATACATTCATACATTGGCGTTGTCATGGAGGTCACAAGGCCCACAAAAAAAACGTCTTTGAATTTGGGTTAGGTGCTAAGCTAGAGGATAAAATCACATTAGCTAAGTATTGTCCAGTTTCCAATGATATTGAGCCTTGTTGGTGGTAAATCCTCCCATTCAGATATCATGAGGCAGGGTGAGTTCCAAAAACATTTCATCGATAAAAATGACAGGTTTGAAGCAGAAAGTGGTAAAGTTTGAGTCAACATAAAGTCGAAATTGATTTTTATTAACAACGTAACCACGACAAGTTTTAAACGTTGTAATTATACATATGATGAATTGTTTTTTGTTACCAACCTGATCCAAACCAATAGCATCTATCTTGTGTATATCTAAAGCTAGAATAGTGGTGGAGAAGGTCGCTCCCACCACATACAAGATCCAATACAGCCCCACCCCTGATGTCATCGTTCCACCATCACTCCTCCTCTACTCTACTGTGTTTCAAACTCAAACTCAACTCAAGGTGTTGCCAAAACAGACTGACCTTACTTCCTTTAGTCTGTCTCCAATCACCCTTAATTTTCTCCCTCACCCGCTCCTCTGGTCGATTTCTTTATGACCCTGCTAACCCATTAACTCTTGCCATTGATAACGAACCTCTTTGATATCGTACAACATCATCTTAAGGCCTCGATATCACCAAATTTGTTGAATACAAGCAACAAAAATGAATCTGGGAGCCCATCAAAGTGGTCTTTTGATGAATTAAACCCCGTGTTTGGATCAATTTATATATTCCTCTTAGGGAAATATAGCACATAATCACAAAAAACTCACTTGATTTACGACTTGATCAGAAATTGCTTGACAATCAAATGCAAATCTTCAATACATCTTGAATCTCATGAATTCTCATATCATTTTAATTGTAGTGTATTTATGATTCCAATTAACAACATTAATATGAAAACTTCCCTCAAATTACTTCGGCATTCCCATTCGACTACTTAGGGAGTATGATAGTTATATAAAGTTGAGTGTTTATGAGATAGTATTTTTATAAACAAGTCATAAGCTTTAAAGTTTCTTAGCATCCTTCCATATTTCACTATTGTCAATTAATTGTAATACATCTAAAACATGTGTGAATTTACATTTAAGAGATATTATTATATTTTAGAGGATTTGTCGCCAAAGTTGTTAACAAAACAATTCATTTTTTAAGTTGTTGTTTGTTTGTTATTTTTTCGCATTTTTGTTGTACTTTGGGTGGTAAAATGACATTTTTTTATTTTTCCCCATAAAACATAGAAACATGTGCAATGCCATTATTGTGTCCCTATAAATGATGATATTTGTGACGAATTTTGCAACCCTAGAAACATTTATTGTTGTGATGAATTGAACATACACATTTGAGACAATTATAATGTCATAATCGACATCAACTATTATAACCTCGTTAATGTTGTAAATTATGTCCTATAATGTTAATCATAACCTCATTAACATCCAATTGAATATATTTTAGGTCATTTCATTATTCTTAATTGCAATTGTATTAATGTCCAAGTGTACATATTTTTATGTTGCTTATTATGTATCTTGAGGTTACAATAACATTCAAAGCAAATAATTCGCCCAAAAAATAAAGATGATAATCATTGTCTCCCATAGAGATAATTTTAGTCTAAGAGGTATTATTTAGTCCTTTTGTGATCAAAATATATAAGTATAAATTAGGTTACTAATTCTTAATTAATTTTGTTTATACAACTATATTATTTTAGATAATTTCAATCTATTAAAAGGTATTATTTAGTTTTTTTTAATTAAAATATATAAATATAAATTAGGTTACTAATTCTTAATTAATTTTTTTTATAAAATTTATATCAAATGATATTACAAAAATCTATTTAACAAGGAATGCATTTTTTATAAAGATATCTTATTTTTATCATTTTAATTAAGTAATTTTCACTAAAATATAAATAATGATAAAAAATTAATCTAACAAATTATTAACCAACAAAATTTATAAATAATAAAATTTAAAAAATTTATAAATAATAAAATTTAAAAAATAATTTAGATATACATAAAGAAAACAAAATTTATAAATAATAAAATTTTAATTATAATTTAAATATACATAAAGAAATCTCACAATTTTCATGTGATGCAAGGTAAAAACAAAATTTACTAACAATATGTAATAGATTAAATTCAAACCGGTAGAAATTAAAAATCAAATGTTACCAATCAATACCTTTTTCTTGTAATATTGCTTCTAGGTAGCGATTTTTTCCAAAAATGGTGCAACCAGATTCCAGCTTTAAATTATCTCGATATTTCCCTCTATGTCCTTTAATTGCTTCATTCTCGAAATCTTCGTCAAATGGATTTCATTGATCCTCTAAAAAATTATCTAAATCGAGAATACTTTATGTCTTTGAAACTCTATCAATTAACATGTTTGATAACTAGCCACCGAAGAAATTTTCTCCTTACTTTTTATCTGACACTAGTCCAGTTGACGGACTTCTCATGACGAAAAAATAACAATTATGTTAATCGGGACACCAGACAACCAGAACCAGGAACTCGCGTCTCCTTCTCTGCTCTACTAACCGACCACTAGAACACTAGAGCACTAGCCCACCGAAAAACCTCTCGAACATTTTTTGCCCTGTGACCCAACCATCGGAACACCGAACCACTAGCCCACCAGGGAAACCTATCGTACCTTCCAAGCTCTTCCTTCTTTGTGATGGAGAATCTTATTGTCTCCTTTATATGAGCTTGTCTTTGGTGGAAGATTGAAGTGGTGGAAGCCCAACTGAAGGGACTTAGTTTCTCGGTTCTGATATCCGTCGTTACAAAAGTTTGTCACGTATATACTTATGTTGATTATTTTTAATACAAATACTCTTGTCTCGTCCAATTGATATCTTGCAAATATTTGAATTATTATTCCATGGGCATATTTGTCATGTATGTTAATGGATTCTGCTAATATATATGCTAACATTATATATTATCACCATATTCTTGCATATCTTGGTTGTTGAGGACAAGTTGCAGGTATAAAGCTTCGAGTTGCGTGCTCAACAGTGGTCTTCATTGAACGTTCGGATGAGGTAGGCTCTTGGCCTTGTCTTGTTAGCATTTCATTTATATAGCATACTTGGGATTAGAGTTGATTTATGTGTGTCATTCCGTCTGTTGTGGTTTACCCCATACCATAGAGAGATTTTCCTCATAACATCAACCTATCCTTGGGTTTGAATACTTTAATTGCCTAATAGCCATGTCCAACCTACTTGATCAATTGCCTCTTGACGATCAAAGTTTCAGACTTTCAACATAGACACCATCCACAATAAGTGATTATATGTTACCAATCTCCTCACACATCCAAGCAATGTCTTCCAAATACAATTACACTCCTTGATCAACAACTCCTTAATCAACATTCGACAAATACCTCAACTTCAACATCCACAAGAACCCTATCTTCAAATGATATTCTCACCATTATTATGAATCATCCACGAGATATCATGCAACACATCAAGTGTAAGTAGAAAATTATAAGCCAAGCTCCATGAAATTAATCATAAGCAAGTAGAAAATTATAAGCCAAGCTCCATAAAATTAATCATAATCTGTTTTCCTTGGCTAAAATAAAAACAAAATTTGTCATATATGAAATAAGTGTAAGTGGAAAATTATAAGCCAAGCTCCATGAAATTAATCATAATGTGCTTTCCTTGCTAAAATAAAAGCAATTTGTCATGTATGAAATAATCATTCGAGAGATGGAAGAAAGCATAATCAAATGGAAGAGGGCAACTTTGCACAACGATATTTGGCTAGCACTGATAATATGATTACGTTTTTGTTTCACTTTCTAGTCATGAAWATGTTAAATCTGCATCATACATCGCAATGTTTATGTATTGAAGTTCACAAATTTCAAAGTTGGTTACTTTCACGTCTTTTAACATGTTACCAAGTCAAGTGTGTATATATTGCACCACTAAACACYTAATTAAACAATTATCTAAAACATAATGTYTTTTTAATTATGTTAAATTACTTTTGTTAAACTTATTTTTCAAAATATGTACTTATCAACATGACGTTTATGCATGCATACTAAATCTTTATAGTAATTGGACATACAAATATCTAAAACTAGATGAAAATTCATATATATATATATATATATATTCTTCTACCTTATCAAAAAGATAGAACGGACATGGAACAATAATTTGTAATAGTGGACAAAGAAAACTTTGTAAACAATTTTATAAGATTTATGTTACTAATCATTTTTTATCATTCAATATTTATATTTTTTTATTTTTAAGCATAAAAAATAAATACGATTTAATATGATTGAGTAATTATGGATTAGAATTTAGGTTTAGAGTGTATATTCAAAATATATTTAGATTTTTAAGATAGTGGTTTTTTCATAAATTTATTATCATTATAATTGAAAATATCTTTATTATAATTTTGAATTATCTTAGAGTTTGAATCTCTTATAATCTTCATTCTTATTTTGCACAATTTTATTCTTATTTTTTTTTAATAGTGTAGGGTTAGTTTTAATTATATAAATATAGAAATTGATGACCACATATATTGTAATTAATATTTTTTTTCATGAAAAAAAATATAACTTAAATATTTTTTTTCCATGAAAAAAAAACATAACTTTTATTCGAGAGGTAAAAAGTTACAGTTCTTTGGCACTTCAGTGCTTCATCAATATATATCAAAAGTCCATGGATATTATATCTCAAAATACAGTCTGATAAACTAAAAAAAACAAAACATTTAAAAATAAGTTATTAGGATTTTGGATTAGATTGGATTATTATATTATTTGTCATCTATCTTGATGTTTTATGGGTGAAAAAAATTGGAGGAATCAACTTGCAGAGCCATTTTAGCGGTTGGTCCCAATTTGGAACTTTGGGTCCCAAACTACATTTTTTATGGTCCAAACCTTAATATTCTACACACTTAAACCTTTCCAACGATGCAAGAATTGCCTCAATCAGGGTTCGTATGTGAAAGTTATGCCTCCTGCAAGTTTACCTACTGTATTGATCACCGTGGTGGGAGTGGATGCCACGTCATCCCCATTACTTAAATGTGTGGGGCTAGCCACGTAGTGGATTTTTTAGAACATTCAAGAAGGTCCAAACTCGATCACTAATTGAGGGTTGAGGAAGTCAATTCCCTAACCCTAGACGAATATCGGGCTATGTTAAATATCGGGTCGCTAGGAGAAGAAGGGGTTCCATTCTTTTGGATTGTATCATGTTCCATAACTAGGAAAAACATTTGAGAGTGGTATTTTGTGAGCATAATAGAAGAGGATAAATTATGTAGCAACCATACAAGTTACAGTGTCAAAGGCAACTCCACAAACAGTGTATATTTCTTTGTACTTGCAATTGAAGAAAAGAGAGCAGAACAACCTCACCTTCTAGCTAGGTTTTCTCCTGTATTAGGTTTCTCGGGTCATATCTTGTGTTTATTTGTGGATGGTGTTGATTATTTATTTATGTTCTCTATGTTGTGTATTTCAACTATTCTATACATTTTAAGCAAAAAAAAATACTAAATAAAGTATCTGAGATCTAAAGGAAATTAACCTTCATAGTAAAGATTTAAGTATTTTATTAGATATGTTGGGACAAATTATTCCAGTGGAATATACATAATAGTTTATAGATCATATTGGTATTAGAGTAGGTTTCTTTTGGGTATTTGTGGAAATTACAGGATCCATGAATCAGTTTAAGAAGAAAGTTGCAAAACCCTAGCTATGACTGACGAGTCTATTCATAACAACCCTCAAGATCCAACAGAGGAGAGATTTGCAGGGCTAGAAGAGCAAGTCGGTGACATATCTCACAATATGTACCTCCTCGCAGTGGCTCTAGCAAGCAAGCTCGACCCATTTGGAGAAGTTGGAGGCTCTAACTCAAAGATCGGATCAGAGGAGAAGCCGAGGGATAACAAATACCCAGAAAAGGAGTTGCAGAAAGAACCCGAGAAAGAGCAGTGGAGTTTCGAAACCATAAACCCTTCACAGTATTTATTCAAGATGGAAGCAAAAGTGGACATAAAGACATACCAAGGTGAGATCAATGCATTAAAATTGAATCATTTTTTGCAGTGATCCAGATTATTCTTGGCACGAAATGAGAGCATAGATATAATAAAGAAAATGTACATAGATATATCAATAATATATCAAAGATATAACCATAAACACAAAGATACAATAATACACAATTTCTATTAATGAGAGAAATGTACAAAACTATAGAAATACAACGTGAAAGACTCGCTAGAATGGTGGCAGCTAGATGATGGTTACAATGAGGCTCTAAAGGCATTTTTAACATAAAGAAAATCCAAAACCCTAACCCCGGAAGATAAAAAACCAACAAGTTTGTGGACCCTGTTTTGGGTAGTTTGGTGTATTAACTTCCCAGGGGAGTAACTTTGGCATACGATCTATGTTTGGGGAGTGTGATAGCTCATTGGAAAGGTATTGATGAGGAGCTTCATCTCAAAGGCTCAATCATTCCTTTGGGAGCTTATTAAGGTGCTCAATCATGACAAAACTTCGTTTAGGCGCTTAAAATGGCCCCGGAAGTTTAGGACCCGAAAAACTGCTAAAATTAGTAAATTGCCAAAGCACTATTTTGAGCTAGTTGGAATAGGTGGGTGGCCACCGATATCCACCTGGATCAATCCTCCCTCAGCAATCAATGGTATCCATTGTGTTGAGTTCCCGGGGAAGAGGGGGAAGCGTTTGTTGAATCTGAACCTTGGTGAATTGTTTGCCCTTATTGGAGAAGTTGCGTTGTTTGGCTTGTGGAAGGTTGTCGAGAACCTGATGTTGGAAGGGTTGGACTTTTTTAACCAGTCTAGATACATGAGATGACTGTGTGCAAAAGGAAACTTTGCACTTTGCTGCAATCTTGTCGACCTGCTTCTGTTGGATAGAAGGTGCTTGGACTGAGGCTGTAGTGATTGCAGTGTCCTTCTGTTCACCTTTTGAACAAATTGTGAAGAGGTTGAATTTTGTAGTATGAGATATTACTTTGCAACGCTTTTTAGGTGGTACAGTAGTCAGAACTACCTCTAGTATCTTGTAGAGATGACCCCCTAGAGTAACAATGACACTACGAGGTTGAGACTCATAAATAGCATGGTACTTCCACATATATGGCTGGCCCAAAAGAACATCACAGACATCCAGCGGGGCAACATCACATAATACCTCATCCTTGAAGGACTTGATGCCATATGACAAGCGGCATTGTTGTTTGACACGGATATCTCATCCCTGGTGAAGCCACCCGATGTTGTATGGTTGCGGGTGTGGTGTTGTTGACAATCATAATTGTTTGATGACCTCTGTTGAGATGAGGTTCTTCTAGCTTCCGCTATAAACAATAAAATGCAGTGGGGTCCCCTTCACCCACATTTGTAAATGAAAAAGGTGTTCCCCCTCTTCGGGATATGATAGTTCTTCTGGTTGAATTGTTGCGATCATGACAATAGCATTGGGGTTTGTTATCGCACAGTTTGTAGTTAAGGTAAAATACGGATGGAAGAAGGAAAAACTGGTGAAACTGAGACTATCCCACCACTGCCACCTCAATGGGATAGCTCTTTCTGTTTAGGGAGGTAAGGCCCAGGGGAGACATCCCCGATGACCTGGGGTTTTGAGAAGGCAAAAGGCTTAAAAGGCGAAGTGATAAATTCCACCTCACAAGTC
>JASDQU010210805.1:4737-16943 GCA_032191745.1 Picea mariana
ATTGTGTCCAACATCGCTGGAGTGTGGTCTGTACCTCTGTGCCCACACATTTCGTTTCGTGTAGGAGTAGAATGTCTGATTGTTCCTTCATGATTCTATCTTTGAGCAAGGTTTGTTTGATCCTTACGTTGAGGCCTCTTATGTTATAGGATAGTATCTTCATGAGGATGGTGGGGGTTGGAGGGGGGGGAAGCTATCCGAGATCAATTGAATTTGACCTAAGTTGACAAGGAAGTTGTCGACGTCCTGGATGAGCTGGTGTTTCGGTTTCCTACCTCTTTTTTTCTCCTCCTTTGTTGTTTTTCATTGTTCCTTAGTGGTTTCTTTTTGTATTCCCAGGTTTGTGCTGGCTCGGGCTTTACCTCTGGCGGAAGAGTTAAGGAAGACTTTATGCACCTTGTGCAGCTAGTTAGGCAGTATTGTATATAGCGATTGCTTGCGATTGGCTTGTTCCAGGTGTGCCATACCGATTCTTGCTAGCTCTGGATCCTCCAGATCTGTGTCTGGATCTCCCATATCCGGCCCGAGGTTGGTTGGAAGGGAGGTTGTCGCGGCTATTGGTTGTGAGGAGGAGAGAGTAGGGGGATCCTGTGTGGCAGAGAGTTGGCCGGTTGCAGGGGTTTTCAGGGGGTTGGTGGAGGAAGAGGGGGTATCCATCGAGGTTTGAAGAGCATCAAATGAATTCTTAGTGGGGGTTCCAGCCGGTGCCTGGGGTGGTATCCTTTTCGTCTGATGCTTCCGTCTACCCGTGACCTGGGTGAAGCTGTCCTTGGGTTTGTCAGAGTCTTCCTGAGCTGTCTTGGGGGGGTTATTTAAAGGTCATTCTCGAAAAATATGGCTGTGCTCGTGACACTTGCGACAACGAAAGGGGATATGCTCATAGTCCAGGGTTTGTGCCCATTCCTCATCTTGATAGTCCAAGATGATGGTTCCAGGGAGGGGTTTAGAAATATTTAAATAGACGCATATGCAGGCATAGGCAATGTACCTTCATTGTTTTGTTGCCTCCGAAGCTTTGACGTAGCTGCCGATGGTGTTGCCAATCCTTGCAAGGATCTCCTCTAGCCAAAATTCTTATGGAAGTGAGTAGAGCTCTAACCAGACCAGAGCATGTGTGAAGTCTTCTTTTTCTGGGCTGAATCTCTCTGTCCAAAATCGGAGAAACAGGCCTGCTGAGTTATAGAAGTACAACCCGCCTTCGAAGATTCGATTCCGATCCTCCATATTGTGCAGTATGATTGTGAAGAAGCCTTTTGATCCTAGTTGGAGGTCGTAATGGCCCTTGGGTTTCCACCAATGGTGAATCCATTTGACCAGGTCTTTCTTTGAGGGCCATAATCCCAGGAATTTTCCTATTAGAGAAAAGTCGCGCATGTACTATTTCTGATCCTCCATTCTCGGCGAGATGATGGTGTATTTGGGAGTGATCGGTGCTTGTGGAATGCATTTGCCAGGTTCCCAGGTTCGTTGAGATCTTGGTTGTCTGGTTTCTGGGTCGATATCCATTGGCGTTTCCTTCAACATTTCATCCTCCCAGATTATTTTTTGCATGCCGACTGGGAGTTCGAATCTTGGGCGTTTCGAAAGATTGGAGCCGTGCTCCTTTCCTATTACAGTGCTGTAGGAGGGGGCTGGGGGCACCCCTCCCTCGACCTCCATGGCCGCAGCTGTGAGAGAGAGGCGATGGATGGTGCAGGTTTCAGAGCAACACCCTAGCAACGTTTTTTATCAATCCAGTTTATAAATTGAATGTCCCCATCTAATTATGCCATTAATATAATCTTTGTTCAGTAAATATTTGATGGTATCACGATTTGTATGCACAAAAACTGGATATCCAATGACATGGTGTCTAAATTTGTTATGGCATATGCAACTGCAAGAATTTTTTTCTCAATGACAGTATAATTCAGTTCTACTATAGATAATATTTTGCCTATAAATAAAATTGCAAAAGGGATCTTATCTTCTTGTTGGCCTGGAATTGCCCCTAATGATTTGTGAGATGCATTTGTGTGAATGTGGAATGAAATATTCCACTTGGGAGCTTGCAATATAGGGGTTGAGATAATATTTTCTTTATATTTTTCAAGGTTGTTTGGCATTCTTCTGTCCAGATGAAGTCAATGTCCTTGGATAACAATGTGAACAAGGGGGGAACTGGTTTGCTAAAAACTTAGATAAATCTCTTGTATTACCCTACATGGCCAAGAAAACTTCTTACATCTTTTTCTTTTGGGGGGTTAGTCAATTTCTTGATTATTTTCACCTTATCTTGGTCAACTTCAATCCCTCTAGAGGAGATATGGTGACTTAGGACAATCCCTGGAGCATGTTGCATTTTTCATGTCTTAATGACAGGTTCATTTCCTCAGACCTTTTTAGCACATTTTCAGGATTGATCAAGGCCTCTTGAAATGAATTTCCACAAGGTGTAAAATCATCCATGTAGATATCTGCAATGCCACAGACTATATATGAGAATATGATGAGTACAAATCTTTGGAAAGTTGCAAGAGCATTAGAAAAGATAAAGGGAAGGACCTTGTAGGCAATGTACCCCAAGGGAAAGTAAATGTATTTTTATCTTGATCCTCAAGGATGATTTATATTTTCTTGTATCCACTAAAACCATCCAAGAATTAAAAGTACTTTTTACCTACTAAGATGTCAAGTATTGGATCAATGAACAGTAAGGGGAAGTAGTCTTTCCTTGTGGCTTTGTTGAGCTCTCTATAACCTAAAAACACCCTCCATTTTTTATTCTTATTAATAATTATCACTAGGGGTGAATAACATTCAAAATTAGAGATTGGGTAAATCAATCATGCATCAAAAAGTTTTTGTAGAGTCTCCCTTATATATGTCTTTCAAGGTGGGGTTCAGTCTTCTTTGAGGTTGAATAATATGCATAATTCATCCTTGATGTAGATGTGGTGTGTATAGATATCTAGGTGAATGCCTTTCATAACCTTGTTGATCTAGGTGGATATCGTTGTCCGCCCACCTCTTCCACTGACTCAACGATTCTCTATCTTCTTGGTAGATTTTCAGGTCCCAAACTTCTGGGGCTGTTTTGAGGCCCTAAAAAATGTTTTTTGGACATTCAAGGGGTTGCCATTGCATACCCAGACCCAATAAAAAGTCGTAATCCTCGGATATTTCTTTCCAATGAGATATCGTGCACCCCAAACAAAGATCGTATGCAAAAGTTGTGCCCCCCCCGGAAGTTGACGTATCAACTAACCACCTCGGGGCCCACAATACTTTTGGTGTTTCATCTTCCAGGGTTGGGGTTTTGATGTTTAGGTTTTTTTATTCTTTTTATTTTAGGGTTCATGATAAAAGGCCCTTTTTGGCCTCTTCGTAATCATCTTTTTGTGAATGAGTGTAACCGACGTCTCTTTCCCTTTAGAGATAAGCTACCACCATTCTAGATAGTTTATGTTCTACAATATTCTACTAGTTTATTAATTAACAGAAGTTGGGTTTCACTATATTGTTGTACTCTTTGCTATATTTCTGTGTCATTCCATTTTTGTTCTTAATATAATCCGTATTAATGGTATCATAGCAATATTCTCCTTATTATTTCTCGATGCATGTCCTCGACAAGGTCAGGGTATAAAGAATTGTGTCTAGAGCTAGTTTCACTTGGGGACGACTACTCTCGCTAGCCCAAGAAACCTCCAATGATGGAAGAAAAGAGAGATGATAGAGCAGGAGTTCCTTTCAAGATGTTGCTCGAGGAAGCCCTCGTGTGACAGAGGAACAAGATGATGGAAAAATTCACCCAGATCCTTCGATGACTCCTAATGGCAGGTGATGCACCTTCAACAAGCACCCATTTCAGAGCTGCGACACCCTTCAAGGTAAAAGTTAACTTTAATATCCCTATATTTCAATTCCAGATAGATGTAGTTGCTTTGGAGAAATCGTTAAATATGTTAGAGGTTTATTACTCTGTTCAAAAAATTTCCAACGTCGAAAATATCACCTTCGCGCTCCTTAAAGCCCTCCCCCATGTCAAAGATTGGTAGGAAAGTTACTGGGAGAGACACAACGAAGATGAGTCTATGAAATTTAGGAGAGGACCCACTTGGAAAGCCTTTTTTGATGCCCTCAAGGAGGAATTCTACCCTACTGGTAACTATGATGACCAATACACGAGATGGATGACTCTGTATTAGGAGAGAGAACAGATGGTGTCAGATTACACCAACATCTTCCATACATTTTGCTCAAAGATGGGTATTAGACCTGTCATGAAAAAAATTATTCTCAGAGAGTTTGATACAACTCTGATTGTCATAGTAAATCACCATAGGCCTCAACTGCACACCAAATAATCCCACCAGCAACTTGCGAAGCCAAATGGCCTCACAACTGGACTGATTGGATACCATATTCTCAGCCTCAACAGAACTCAAAGCCATTGACTTCTGCTTCTAATTGAACCAAGACACCACTTTTGAGCCCAATTCGAAACATCGTCCTGAAGTACTCTTCCTATCACTGACACATCCTACCCAATCTGAATTAATATAGCCCACCAATCGAACTCCATCCCCTCTCATATAGTCCAGGACATAATCCATCTTACCACAAAGATACCTTAGCACATGTTTTGCTGCCACTCAATGCACTCTCCTAGGCTCCACCATAAACTAACTAAGAGTGTTGACAACAAAACAAATATCTGGTCTGGTGTTGACCAAATACATCAATGAACCGATCAATTCAATATATAATGTGGGATCAACCAACTGTGACTCAGAGGCATTGAGGTTCTTCTAGTTGGTAATCATGGGTGTGGACATGGGCCTACAATCCTCCATTTGGAATCTACTCAAAATGTCAAAAGCATACTTCCCATGTCCCAGAAAGATGTGTCCAGGCTCTTGCCAAACCTCCAACCCCAAAAAATAATGCTTGAGTCCATTGTCTTTCATCTCGAACTCTGAAGCAAGGCTCTCCTTGTAGCTAGAAATGAGTCTCTCAACCCTTTAATAAATATATCATCAACATATAGCAAGAGTATGAGAGGATCCTCTCCAACCACAATGAATTATAGGTTGGGATCTACCTCACTCTTCTCAAAATCCAATTGCTACAAGTAGGCATCAATCCTAGAATACCAAGCTTTGGGAGCTTGTTTCAGCCCATAAAATTCCTTATTCAGTCTGCACACATGAGACTCTCTCCCATGCACCTAAAAGCCCAATGGCTAGGCTATCATTGCATTATAATCCTTTGAGGGCCATTATCCCAAGACAGGAGCCCAAGCATAATTAAACTCAGAACTGGTTTTCCCACAAGGGTTTTTCCAGGGGTGTTTACCTGAATCTTGTGTGAAAATGTGTTTGGTTTCTGTTTTATCCTTCCGTTGAGTTTTTCGTTGAAAATCTAGTTGTGAAGTTAATAAATAATATGATTTTATTTCGAGTTAACTATCTGGTGTTAGGTTAGGTAGAATTTAACAAGTTTCTCATCAATATGTTGTTAAAACTGAACATAAATTTAAGCAACCAAATAAACAGGAGTCCAGGTCTACAAATCCACAACATTAGAAGTATGGTAAAGGCGACCCTAAATCATAGAAAAATGGGCATAACAAGGAAATCCTACCTCGAGGAAACCATTCCAAGCCACAAGAAAGTAAGGGTAATGTGAAGACAAAGGACACTAGAAAGTGGTGTGAGCCACAAAATCCCATAGCACAACACTCATGAATGTTGCTCGAAACAATCATTGTTGGATGAGATTAAATAAAATGAGTTGGAACTTGAATAAAACTCTAATTCGAAACAAGGAAAGTGGATCATTCATCTAGAACCCAATACTACCATTGTAATCACAAAGATTCAACCAAATGAGTCAGAGGAGCTTGAGGAGGGGGAGCACCTCTTCCATTCATATATGTGGGTGAAGGGGACCCCACTACATTTCATTTTTGACAATGAGAGCTAGAAGAACCTAATTTCATCCAAGGTTGTCAAGAGACTAAATTTTTTGACAATGCCACACCATCAACCATACACCATCGGTCATTTGAGCCAAGGATGAGACCTTCGCGCCACCAACAATGTTGCATGTCCTACAACATCAAGCCCTTCAAATATGGGGTAATGTGTGATGTTGCCCCACTTGAAGTTTGAGATGTTCTTTTAGGAAGGTAATATCTTAGACTACAAAGTTTGTCCTCTTAATGGTCTAGTCAGAAGGTGAAAAAAATATCACTGTGACTGCCACAACCTATGCACAAGATCTCTCTACATGACAAAAGAAAGTGAACAAGGTTGTAGTGGAATATAGAGATATATTCACTTCATCTACAAGGGTGCCTCTACACTTTCAGGTCAAATATTCCATTGAATTGATACTTGGTGCACCCTTAACCAATGGCCCAATATATAGGTGCTATCTTTAAGGAAATAAAGCGTCAGATTCACAAGCTCATCTGCAAGGGCCACATCCGATCGAGATCCTTGCCTTGTGGGATCCCAATTGTGTTAATATAGAATAAGGATGGGACCTGGTGAATCTGTATTGATTATAGATCCCTTAACAAGATCATTATCAAGAAATGATACCCGATCCCCCATATTGATGATCTTCTTGATCAACTTTAGGGCACCAAGTTCTTTAGTGAGATTGATCCAAAGTTTAACTACCACTAGGTTCTAAGAGAACAAACCAATGTATGAAAAACAAACTTAAAATATAAAGAAGGCCTTTTTGAGTGGTTGGTGATTCCTTTTGGATTGACTAATGCTACAAAAACATTCACGAGGATGATGTATGATATATTGTGGCCGTTCACAAACTCTTTTGTGTTTGTATATTTGGATGACGTCATCATAGTCAGCTGGACCTGGGTAGAACATGTGCAACACATCCAAAAGGTTATGGGGACCCTACGATAATGCAATATATATGCCAATCTAGAGAAATGATAATTTGGCATGCAGTGAATTTGAGATACATCATGGATGAACATGGGGCGCATGTGGACCCAACCATAATCCAATTCATTCATGATTGGCCAACCCCAAAGATTATGATAGAGCTCTGCAGATTCTTGGGCCTCACCAACTTCTACTGTAGGTTCATGTTGGGATTCTCTCATATCACTTGACTCTTAAGTCAAGTGACCAAGGGTGGAGCTAAAGCCAAGTTTTCCTGGTTCGAGTCACAAAAAAAAACATTCAAGGATCTAAAACACCACCTCTGCTCTACACCAGTCCTCATGTTGCTGGACTTGCAACAACCATTTGAGATTGATACAGATGCCTCTGGCTATGATATAAGTGCAATCCTCACTCAACAGGGACATCCGATGGCCTATCATAGTGAATATATATATGTTTTTGTTTGCATATATCCCACCTATGACAATGATATGTACTCCATTGTGTAGGCATGTTGACAGTGGAAGAATAATATTCTAGGAAAGGAAACGATCATTCACACTCATTACATGCCTCTGCTATTCACGCATACACAAGGAAATTTACAAAATAACCACTAACATAAGTGGTCCACATATCAACAACAATTCCACTTGAACATCAAGTATAAGAAGGGCATCACCAACCATGTTGTAGACTGCCTCATTCGACCCCCAGTTATGGCACGAACCACTATTATTAACTTTTTTGAGCATGAGACCTATGGGTGGCCACAATTATACAATAGTGACTATGAATTTTCTACTACCTATCAAACTAAGGCTAATAAGGAAAACAAATTTATTGATGGTTCATCACATCGGCCAACAAGTCCGTGATATATTGCAGAAAGCCAATGACAAGTACAAGCAACGACATGACCAACATCGGGTTCCACACAAGTTTCAGGTTGGTGATAAGGTCTGGTTACATTTGTAGAAAGAGAACCTTGCAGGACCCCATTGCAAGATTTTCCCACTTTGAAAAACTTACACCATCACCAAGGTTGTAGGTGAGAATGATTTTGAATTAAGTATTCCCCCATTTCTTGGTCTGCATCCAGTCTTTAATGTGGAGCTCCTTTGCCCATATTTTCCACCTCTACTAGACACCTCAGAGGTAGTTGACCACTTGGCCCCTACATAAATCAAACCTAACTACCTTGAGCAAGATACAATTGACTGAATCATGGATACACAAATAAAAGGCACCCACCAACAACACATACATCTCTATTGGGTTGTCAAAGAAAGGCAACTTCTTCATTGAGGCAAGTGGCTCACCAGAAGCCAAATTCATCAGAAGTTTCCCCATCTGATGATGGAACTTGACGCAAGGGACACCATTGATTCCTAAGGGGGGAGGGAAAATAATATAGATTCTATTGAGAATGAATGGAACAGACATAGAAATATAGTAGAGAGTACAACAATACAGTGAAACCCAACTTATATTAATCAATAAAATAGTAGATTACTGTAGAACACAAACTGGCTAGAATGGTGGTAGCTTATCTCTGAAAGGAAAGAGGTGTCGAATACAATCATTCACAAAAATATGATTACAAAGAGGCTGAAAAGGGCCTTTTATCATGAATCCAAAAAAACAAAGAGGCAAAAACCCTAACGCTGGAAGATGAAACACCAAAATTATTGTGGGCCTGGAGGTGGTTAGTTGATATGTTAACTTATCGAGGGCACAAATTTTGCATATGATATCCGTTTTGGGTGCATGATAGCTTGTTGGAAATAAATATCAAAGGATCACAAATATTTTAAGGGGATATGGAATTCCATGGCAACCCCTGGCCTCTCGAATGTCCAAAAAACATCATTTAGGGCCTCAAAACAATCCTAGAATTTCGAGACCCAAAAAAATGTAGAAAAAAATACCAAGAAGATAGAGAACCGTTGAGTTAGTGGAAGAGGTAGGCAGTGGCCTATATCCACCTAGATCAATTGGAATCCCATGAATTTTTTTTTGTGTGATTTTTAAGGACAATTAGTAATTGCTAATCTTGGATAACAATCAAATTAGAGTTGGTTTTCAAAGTTTTAGAGGGGCATATATTCACTATTTTGAGTATTGTTTGGTCAATCTCAGCAATAGGTAGATCGTCAAGAAACCTCTTTTAAATCAGTAGAAAATTTATACTATCCTTGTTGTCCTTGGCCATTATAGTCCTCAAATTTTGCAAAACTAGGGTACATATTTAACATGTAGTTTGAAACAAAATTGTCCTCATCTATGTTTTTCATGGCCAAGGTTGTTTCAATGGTAATGAGAGAATGTACTACTATCTAAAATGTTTCCTCCCCTTTTTCTTTTCCTACCTACATAAGGATTTCTATTTCAATATGTGGCTTGGAATGAGGGTAGAGGACACGTTTCTATTGATGTTGACATTTTTAATGATCATATTTCCTACCCTAAAACTTATTTATGCATATGTGGTAGCTAGCCAAGATCTTTCTAGAATGAGGGGGCACCCATTCATCTTAGATTTGGTTTAAAGCACTAAAAAATTTGTTGGATACTCCCGTGAATCAATAGACATTGTTACATCCTCGAAGACTCCTTCAGGATTCATAGTTTATCGATCTTCTAGCTGGAGTATAGTAGGTGTGTGTCTCAAAAGTTACAAAAGGTCTAGCCTAAGCATAATTTCCTTTGTTATAACATCGATGGTTGCAACTAGTACTTAGGGACAAATATCTTTCCTAGCATAAGATCTGTCAGTTGGCCTATCACATTGACTGTAGGAGAATCCTTCCTCTTTCTTCCTAATTTCTCAATGCATTCTTATTTGATGAATTTACTATAGATAGGGACATTCTTAATAGCTTGGAGGAGAGGAATATTGACACATAATTTTTATATTTCTCCTAGGAGATCAATTTCTAAGAAGGTGTAAGCCTATTTAGCTTATATCATTTTAGGATAAGGTGGGATTGGTTCAAGGAAATATTGTTCTTATGAAGGATATTCCTCTTTTTTTGGATATTTTATCCTCCATAGACCCTGTAATGAGAGGATGGTTTTTTGTTACCTTCCCTGATCTTAGATTGATCTCTTGAATTTTCATAAAGTAGGTTTGGTAATTCATTTTCATATTGTACAGTTGTTGATTCCTAATTTTTTGAGTGTTACTCGTTGAGGCATTGGTTTGTTGTGGTGGAGGTGGAAGCAACACTTGTTGCCATTAGTTTGGAGGTTTCAATCCTCTTGGAGAGTTAGTCCACTAGTAGTTTTACATTTGAGGTTGAGGTTGAAAGGAATAATTGAATGGTTGATGTTGGCTTTGATATTGTCATTGATTTTGCATTGGAAAACTAAGTTGTATGGGAAGATACCAAGGTTGAGTATGCATATATGTATTATACCCAACAAGGTATTAAGGGTGAGAATAAGGCATACCGGGTTGGAATGGTCCATCTACTCCTTTCCTTATTTGATTGATGAAGCATAATGGCTCCACATTCTCCTCAAATGCCTGATAAGTAGCCTTGATTCCTGACAATGAAGGACATTTGTTAGTTGAATGTCACTCTTCACAAATTGCACAAATACTTACAATGTTAAGTGGGTATTCATTTCTAGCATTTTTTTGTGCATTTAGGACAAAAAATAGCTAGATATTTCTCTACTTCTTATTTCTACTTATTTATCTGCAATCTATCCATATACATGGAAAATGAGTGTAGAATTATAGTTTTCATATCCTCTAATAAACCTATTATTTTAATTTTAGTGAGATCTGCATAGTTAGATGATTGTGGTGCAATATTTCCTGCCATTCCTGCTTTTTTTTCTTGCAAATCTAGAGTAGTTTTTAAATACTTGCTTGATGTCTTCATACTCCAACTAGAAGAGGTCTCCATTTGCAAGGATATTTAGAGTCTCCATGAATTCCTCTCTTACCCCTCTGATCAAGACAAGCATGAGGGATTTATCATCCAATGTGAAACTATGATCTCTTTTTCAACTAAGCTGGAATCATTCCTCATAGTATTCTAGGATTCATTTTATCCTTGGATCATTCTAAAGATTTCATCTTTGGTGTTGGTAGCCTTGTATTAATCCCTATACTTTTCAATTAAGGTTATCTTCGTTTTCTCCTAGCTTCTGATATTGTTTCATTCTAAACTCATAAACAACCTCAAGGTTGATTCCTTCATTGTAGAGGAAAAAATATTGAGCTTCTAAGCATCATATGCATAATAATAGGTATTGAAAACAACTTCAAACTCATAAAGGAAAGTATTAGGGTATTTTAAAATAAGGCCATGAAAGTGAGGAAGTGAAAAAGGATTGATATTATTCATTTTTTCCCCTCCATCTTCAGCCATGGTGTGGTGAGATGAGAGTTCTTCCCCTTCTTCTAAGAAATTTGCAAAAAATCATGATCCCTCTTGGGGTAACTCTCTAAATTCCTCAATGAATTGTTGGATGTCTTCTTAAAAAGAATATTTATGTTGTCCTTGTTCAATTTTACTTTTTTCAAAAGTGCGAGTTCTTGATAAAAATATACCAAATCTATCTCTAGGTTGATGAATGGAATCTAATGAGTTTTTTTCCTTTTTCTTGATAAAAAATGATGTTCTTATATGTAGTTTTTAGCACTTCTCTGACAACAGCGCCGAAAAGTGATGGGAAAAAGAATTGCAACAATATTGTTGAACTCCTTAGCTTGAATTTATTTTTTGAACACATGAATGTGCTACTTTGATGGGGTATTGTGAACTATATGTGCAAACTACACTAGTACAGTACGAGGTACATAATTAAGGTTAATTTGAATATTTTCCTCCCTTTCCTCCAATAGTTTTTCTCATGACCTTCACTCCCTTGCTTAAGAGAACTAGAGGAGGATTTTAGAGTCACCATGTTGGATGCCTTAGGGACGATCTAACAAAGAACTTAGTAGAGAGTAAGTTCACGTGTCATAGGATAAAAAGTCTCTTCATCACCATCTTACTTAGGTGGACTGGAAGACCCTATTCATGGATTCCCATCTACTAGGAGTGAATGATTATAATACTAGGAATGCATGAAATATTATAACATGAAAGAGGATTCCCAATCTCAACCTCTTATCCTCTGTTTCTTCACCCTCAAAGGCTGGTGGTTTTGCACTCTTTCTACCGCAAATTAAAAGCATCAAGAGCAACGATGATGAGAGTGTTTACTTGTGTTTAAGAGAGGAAGAAGATAACATGTAGAAGGCTACCCATTCAGCCAAGGATGTCAATGAAT
>JASDQU010210807.1:0-16525 GCA_032191745.1 Picea mariana
CCCACAAAACCAAAAATGGGATTGCCTTGAAGCACTTTAGATCTTCTTGGGTAAACCAAAAATTAAGACATGCATCTATGGATTCAAATTTCCAAGGATTCTAGATACCCAAAATCTCCCCAACCTCAACCCAAACTTTCTGAGAAAAATTACAATGCAAGAACAAATGTGAATTTTTTTTCTCACTACACCTGCAAAGTAAACAAATACTTGGGCCTGTTCTATTTCTTTTATGGAGGGCTTCCATGTTCTATTTCTTTTATGGAGGGCTTCCCATGTTAAAACTTTATTGTTCAATATGAACCGTGTAAATAGCTTACACTTGGGAGGGGCCTTAACTTTCCAAAGCTTCTTCCACCACCATTTCCATCACTTGGTCCTAGTTCAAAAAGAGGTGAGTATCCAAGACTAGGGGTATAATTTCCCTCTACTCCATTCATAGCCTAGATTAATTCATCTTGGGAATTGCTCAATATCATATTTACCTTCTTGAGATATGCTAAAAAGTGATCTCACCTTTTGGCCAAATTTTCTTCTAGACCAAGATCAACTACCTTTCTCCATCCTTGACACGACAAGGATGTGTCATCTCGGTTGTCAATCAAATTAAGTGAGCATATTCCAATTACTTGTAGGTGATGTATGATTTTGTTGGGGAGGACTATGTTTCTACCACACCCCATTATTTCATCTTCCCCCGCTCTTACTTTTGATCCATCTCCCACTCTCCATGCCGGATAAGATCCTATGACTATAAAGGCTAGTGTCATTGCCTTTCAATGGTTGGATACATTCATTATGCTCTTACTTTCCTTTCTAATCCAATCCAAGAGAGTTCCTCGAGCAATGTATTTCAGTATAAGAATTATTTTCCATGGGATCTCCTTTCTGATGACATTCTATGATTATTTTGTTGCCATAGCTTTAGCAAAAAAATGTATGTTCTTCAACCCCCAGCCCCCCAGGGCTTTTGGAGTTCCAATCCTCTTCCACTTAACTGGATGATTCCCTTTGTAATCACTACTCTCTTTCCACAGAAAATTAAAACAAAACTTTCTAATTTTTTCAAGAATACCTTTGGGTATATGAGCTAGGGTGTGCCAGTATACTAGAATAGCTTCCATCATTGACTATATTAGAACCAATCTACCTCCCTTCGAGATCCACCTATTGCACCAAAAAGAGATGCATTTTTCAATTTTAGATAGTAGCCAATACCAATCTACCTTTTCATAGAAATTAGGTTAAAGAGTAAAGCCCATATATTTAACCCCTTTTGACATGTCTAAGTGTTGAAAAGAAAACAATCCTCCAATACCCAAAGAAGGGATACCTTCCAAACCAACTATATAAACTACAAACTTATTCTCATTTATTTCCATACTTATAGACTTATTGTAAAGCTGTAAAATGTTCTTTAAAAATTGACCCTCCCTTTCTGAAGCAAAAGAAAATAGTAGAACATCATCTACAAACAATAAGTTTGTGAGTACCTCATATCTTCCTATACTCACTGTAACGTCCCCTAGCCCATCTCAGGAACATTACGGTGTGAAATACTCATAAAAATGAAATTTGTGCTATGTAAATAAATGCATGTAACTTACAGCTACGATTTACATACAAATTTGATTGTTGTCTATTATTATGGATTACATGCATCTACAACACTCTAAATTAGACATGAAATACATCTAAGCAACTGAACATAGCAGCATATAAACCATACTTAAATACATAGATCTCATGCACATCAATATAACTCATAAATACAAGACATAAACAGATCAAACACTTATCTTTTAAATTTGTTGTGCAACCAGCTGGTTGGGACAGAAGTTCCACCCAACCATAGACTCATTGTTCCAAATCTCAACAACCAGTCACTCCATAGCTGAGGCTAGCAATCCACAAAGGAGGGTGGTTTGTCACTATCCACTCACAGCTCATAAAACTCACAACCCACTGGTATTCCCCTACAACTATCTCGATTTTCCAGCATCTCTCTTCCTCTTGACTTGGCCAAACCAAGGAATGTACTCCTTCACTTATCTGATTCGCTCATGTGTCCCATTCATTTATCAGGGTCTCTTTGGTACAGGTAGATAGGAATCTCTCAGTTGGGAACTCCAGGGAAATTGTTGTTGGGAAAACTACCATCAACCAACAACAAACACTTGTTGGTTTAGTGCAACTCAATCAGCATATCACTCTTCAGGCCTGACAACCTAGTTCTTCAGTCTTCAACTCCAAAATGCTCCAAATATTCTCCAACATGCTCTAAAATTTTCCCTCCATGGATGTTCCAGCTCCAAGCTCTCTTTCTTTCTCTCCCCTTGCTCTTCATGCACAACAACTAATTGTGTAAAATTGTTGTCCCAACCCATATGAATTTCCTCCCTTTGGCTTGTCTTTCTTGACTCGCACACTTCCTCAAGTTGATTGTACTCAACCCCCATATGCCTAATAAATATGGGATGTGACTACTCACACCCACCCTCTTACATGTATTCAATGATTGGCTTTGGGAACACTCAATCAGAAATTGGAAGGTTCATATACCAATAGAAAATTTAGGAAAATGGGTTGAATTAATATACATGGGTAATTCCCCCTTGGACCCCCTCTTGTCCATTTTCTTAGACCCTCCCTTCTCTTGTGGATTAATTCATCCCCCTTCTTTGTCCATGTCCCCTTAGCAATTGGCATCACATTTTATTATTAAAACATAGAAATGCAATTCACATATTACATCACTTGGTTGTAGCCACAAATTATATCCACATTAAGCATTAATTAAATTGGGGATTATAGTGGGGATGTTACGTTCACACCTTTGATTCTCCTTATTATACTAGCTTCACTAATGGCTCTACTTAATCCCTCTACTACCAAAAGAAATAGGTAGGGTGAGTGGAAGCTTAAGACTGGATATATATAAAATATGTATTTAATATTTAATAAAAAAATTGTTCTCTTTCTTATTCAATGTACAACAATGTGTATAAATACATGTAAATGAGTAGAATTGCATCTTTTTGTCCAAAAAGACGAGACTTTACATTAAAAGTATAATTATTGCATTAATTATTTAATTAGTAATTAATGAACATTGTAATATACATAAGGTATATTAAAATTCATCCCACATAAAAAATAAGCTTTGTCCTTGAAGCATAGGTAAAGATGAATCTCCTCCCAATCTAACTAGTGATGTTTCTTCACTAATTACAAAGTTTTTAAAATATATTTGCAACTATTTCCAAGTCATTAGGTATTCTACAAAATATCCTGCACATCCTTAATGTTGAAATACTGTAACTGCAAAGAATAATCTCCTTATTATTGAGCTATTGTCTTATAGATCAATCCCCCTTTGTGGATTTATCATGTCGGGCCTTGTATAATACCAAATCTCATTTTGTGGATTGGTCAAACCCTAATTATAATGTTGCTAATTAAGAAGTCGGCCCCAAGGCCTAATTAAAGTGGTTTCAGCCACTAAGTGAAGAAGTCGACCTTGTTTGATGAAGAGACACCACCCTAGCACCTGCCAGTCAATATAAATAAGAGTGGAAGGTGCCTCATTAGTTCACTCACTCAAGTCACGCATCTAGTACGCAAGTTTGAAGGAAGTTGCAGTTGTTAGTTGCCGGAAGAAGGAAGAGAGAGGTGCATTGCTCAGTGTTGGATATTCTCTTGTGTTTGGTTTATGATCTTGGCATTGTATTGGAAATCTATATTAAGGAAGTTTCTATTGGGTTTTCTCCCCCATGAGGGTTTCCCAAGATAAATGTTGTGTACCTTGTGATTGTGTATCTTTTAGTGATCCTTCTTATGTTGGTATTGTCTAGAAAATTGAAAAGAACTTAATAGCACCTCTAAATTTAACATGGAATTAGAGCTTGGCTAAATAGAACATCTTTTACTGGGTTACCAAAAATGTCATTGTTGTCGTACAAGAAAATTAGGGCTTTTGTTGGAAGAGAATTTAAGCCTAAAAACTACCTAGTGAAGTGCACCCTAGCCTAGCGAACTCATTGACAACTTGAGCGCACCTTTTCAATGGCTAGAGACTCCGAAAAGTGAAACCCTAGTTTTCACTGGTACCAGAAAACCAGGAAACCAAAACCAATACCAAAAGTACCAATCCAGATTTACACAGGCCCAATTTCAAGGGGTAAAATTTGTATTTTCAGAAAACATACTGCACTAGACTACTTGCCTCAACCAAGCGCACCTCCTGGTAAGTTCAGATTTAATTTTTGAGCACTTTTAATTTTGGTCATTTTCCCAGCTCCAGGTCAAGATGTTTGCAAGCACCAATCTTGTTTACAAGTTAGAAGGTGTGGATAAATTTTATGCCTAGAAGTATAGGATTGCACTCATTCTTGAAGAGAATTACCTTGCAAGACTCATCAAGGAAAATGTACCAGAACCTGTAGATGCTACAACTAAAGCAAAGTACCAAAAGGATATGGTTAAGGCCAAAAGAATCATTGTAGACTCTATTAAAGACCACTTGATCCCTCAATTTTCCTCTAAGAATACTCCAAAATAAATTTTTGATTCCCTAACCAGAATGTATGAAGGAAGGACCATTAACCGAAAGATGAACTTGAGAACCCAACTCAAGAATACAAAGATGCAGAAAGGAGAAATCGTTCATGACTATTTCTCTAGGGTTTCTCAATTCAAGTAATAGCTAGAAGCAATTGGAGACAACCTAGATGAATATGAAATCATAATGATAGCTCTTAATGGTCTCATAAGACCTTGGGATGCATTCATCCAAACTATTTGTGCCAAAAAGGAGAAACTACAATTTGACAGTCTTTGGGAAGAATGTGTTCAAGAAGAAGCAAGAGTAGCTAACTGAGAAACAGTTCTTTTAAGAGATGAAGATCAAGCCCTAGATGCTCATACTAAATGAGGAAAGAGAAGGTCTCACTTCAAGAAGGAGACCCACCCACATAAAGAATCTCACCCTCCAAGGAGATTCCAAAAGTTTCAGAAAGGTCAAAGAAGAGAAAAGGATTTTTCCTCTTATCAATGTTTCCATTGTGATAAGATGGGACATATTGCATAGAATTTTCCAGCTAGAAGAGAAGAATACACGAAGAGAAATAACAAAAGACACCATGCCCATGTAGTTGAAGATGATGAGACACCCACAAAGATTATTAAAGAAAAGATTGAAGACTATGTCTTATTCTCTACCCTCTCAGGATTAGTGTCACCTAGAGATGATACTTGGCTCATAGATAGTGGTGCTTCTAAGCACATGACAGGTCAGAGAGACATTCTCTCTAGCCTTACAGAAAAGAAATTTCCCCATAAAGTTACACTTGGAGATGATTACCAGTACCCTATCAAAGGAGTGGGAGAGTCCACCTACAAACTTGATTCAGGGACCCCAATGAAGATGAAGAATGTACTATATGTACCAGGTTTGACAAAGAATTTACTTTCTATATCAACTTTAGATAAGAAAGGATTTAGGGTTGCATTCATAGATGGTGAAGTCCTTATGTGTCATAAAGGAAAAACCATAGAAGATGCAATTATTATTGGAATAGAAGAAGGTCGCATGTATAAATTAAAAGGTCACTTAGATGCAGCCCTGACTCACTCCACTGAGAGTCCATGTGAACTTTGGCATAGAATGCTAACTCACATCAATTACAAATCCTTACCATATGTGAGCAAAGCAGCTACAGGTCTACCAGATTTCAAGGTTGATCATGAAGGTGTGTGCAACGGATGTGCACAAGGAAAGAACATAAAGAAACCTTTCTCGAAGAGCGACAGTAAAGCAGAAGGAGTCTTGGAGCTCATCCACTCATATATATGTGGCCCAATTCCATCAACCTCTCTTAGTGGGTATGTATACTATGTGTCATTTATTGATGACTATTCACGCACGACTTGGATTTACTTCTTGAAATCAAAAGATGAAGTGTTTGGAAAATTCAAGGAATTCAAAGCCTTGATAGAGAATCTCTCTGAAAGAAAAATCAAGATACTTAGGTCAAATAATGGAGGAGAATACACCTCAAAAGAGTTTGTAATATTTTCAAGAGATGCCTGGATAAAGAAGGAGCTCACCACTTCCTACAATCCTCAACAAAATGGTGTAGCAAAAAGAAAGAACAGAACTATAATGGAAGCAGTGAAGATTATGATCCATGATCAAGATCTTCCAATGCACTTATGGGCAGAATCAGCAAGAATAATAGTGTATGTACGAAACAAATTATCCCATAGTGCACTTGGGTTCAAAACCCCCGAAGAAATGTTCTTTGGAAAAAAGCCAGAAGTAAGCCATCTCAAGATATTTGGTTGTCTAGTGTTTGTAGACATTCCGAAAGAGAAGAGAACCAAGTTGGACCATTCATGAAAGAAATGAATATTTCTTGGATAATGTGAGGTATAAAAGGCCTTCAGAATTTATATACCAGGTTACCCTCATATTGATATCAGCAGAGATGTAACCTTTGATGAAGATGCAACACTCAAGAAATCAAGGAGATGTCAGCTTGAAGAAGTATATGAAGAAGACCCTGTAGCTCCCAGAGTTGCAAAACCAATGAGGGAAGTCACAGTATCCCTTGATGATGAGATTCAAGAATATCATGATATGATAGAATCTCAAGAACCTCCCTGGATGATGATCTCTCACAAGAGAAAGCCAGCTTGGGCGAGGGAACTTATTCAAGATGGAGAGAAGTATGGTGCCCCAGAAGGAACCATGAGACAAGTCAATAAACCTAAGCCATTCTCCATTTATATGGCTTTGATGTGTGATCTTATAGAGAAGGAGCCTACTTGCTTTGAAGAATCCATTCAGAAGAAAGAATGGGCAGATGCCATGACAAAAAAATACCAATCCATTATAAAGAATGATGTATGGGAAATAGTTCCCAAACCGAAGAACAAATATGTGGTATCTTTCAAATGGTTATACAAGATAAAACATGTTCTTGATGGAAGTATTGAAAAATATAAATCAAGGTTTGTAGCTCGTGGCTTTTCTCAAAAGGAAGTCATTGATTATGAAGAGATGTTTGCTCATGTAGGTAGATACACTTCTATGAGAACCATCATTGCTCTTGCAGCAAAGATGAAGTGGAAGTTACACCAGATGGATGTGAAAACAACCTTCTTAAATGGTGTTATTGAAGAATAAGTGTATATAGAACAAACTCAAGGGTTTGAATTTGAAGACAGTAAGACTCATGTATCCAGGTTGAAGAAGGCTTTGTACGGATTAAAGCAAGCTCCTAGAGCTTGGTATGGAAGAATTGACAGTTTCCTGAAAAGCTTGGGTGATCCGGATTTTATGATCAGAATGAAATGAATACAAATTATAAATAGGTGCTTAACACAAAATAAAAAAGATACAGTAAAACTAGTTTTCTATTAATAAAGAAATAAGCTGGAAACTGTAAAATGCAGCGGGAACAAGCTTGCTGGAATGGTGGCGGCTTATCTCTGAGAAGAGATGTGACGGCTGCGCTCATTCGCAAGAAGATGATTACAATGAGTCTCTAAAGGCCTTTTTACAATAAGCAGGAATGTCAAAAACCCTAAACATCCAAAAACCTAGCCCTAGGAGATGAAGCGCCAAAATTCATGTGGGCCCCGTTTGGGTAAGTTAGTACATCAACTTCCTGGGGTCGTAACTTTTGCATACAATCTCTGTTTTAGGTGTATGATAGCCTGTTGGAAAGGTATCGTCGAGGAGATTCATTTTAGGTGCAATATATTAGGAAATTTGATTGCAAACCTGTTTTCTCAAAAAACATCGTTTAGGGGCTCAAAAAGGCTCCGGAAGTGAAAATTGCTAAAAATAGTAAATTACCAAAATTGCTAGAAAACTGTTTTGAGCTAGTTGGAAAAGGTGGGTGGCCACCAATATCCATCTGGATCAATCCTCACTCCTTAGGAGGCAATTTTCTCCTTTGTATTGAGGTCCCCCATCAGATGAGGAAATTTCTGCTGAATTTGGCCCCGGGTGAGCCACTTGCCTTGGTGCAGGAGCTGCCCTGCTTTGACGACTCGATAAAGATGGATCATTTGTTGTCGAGTGCCCTTGATTTGTGTGTCCACAATATGATCATTGGATTCCTGTTGTATGCATTCATGTTTGAGCTATGTTGGTGTCAGTTGTTTTGCTACTTCTGAGGTGTCCAATAGTGGTGGAAAATAAGGGTGGAGGAGATCCAAGTTGAACAATGGGTGCAGGCCAAGGAAAGGAAGAATGTTGAACTCAAAATCATTATCCCCCAGGGCCTTGATGATAGTGTATAGCCCATAACGGATTGGGTGAAGCTTCCGATGGGGTCCTGTAAGGCATTCTTTCTGTAAGTGTAACCAAACTTTGTCCCCCACCTGAAAATGATGTGGCACCCGATGTTGATCATGGCGTTGTCTGTACTTGTCATTGGACTTCTGTAGGATATCCTGAACCTATTGGCGGATGTGCTGGATCTACTCAATGAACCAAGTGGCTTTGTCAGCTTCAGTTGGAGCAGGAGATGAGTCGGTCGAGGTGACCGCAAAGGGAAGTGCAACATCTATGGGACCCAATGGTTGGAATCCCAACCCCACATGAAAGGGGTTGTGGTCGGTTGAGCTATGCAGGGCTCGGTTGTAGCTATGTTTGACATAGGGAAGGCTCTCATTTCATGTGTGGGGGTGATTTGAATTATACATGTAAAGGATATGCACAATCATTCGATTTACAACCTCGGTTTGGCCATCTGTCTAGGGGTGGAAGGTCGTGGATTTGGTGAGCTTGGTGTCCAGCAATGACCAAAGGCTCGACCAGAATGTGTTGAGAAATTGACTATCCTGATCTGAGACAATGGTTTGTGGGATTCCAAAATGTATCCAGACTCGTTAAAAGAAGATCTTGGCAGTGGCCTCTGTTGTGATTCTCTTCTTGCAGGCAACCAGAATCGCCATCTTAGAAAAGCGATCAACAACCACAAAAACACAGTCATTTCCCCGCTTGGTGGACGGGAAGCCCGACATGTAGTCCATTGAGATGGATTCCCATGGCCTGACAGGAGTAGGATGAGGGGTGTACAGGCCCTGTTTCTTAGTGGTCGGTTTAGCAATAGCGCAGGCAGTGCAGGACCTGATATACTTGCTGATCTCCTGTCGAAGTTTCGGCCAATAGAAATTTTTTTGTAGCATCGCCACTATCTTTTCGACACCGAAGTTTTCTACAACCTGACTATAGTGGGCTTCCCATATCAGCTTCACTCGCTCACTCAATGGAACACAGATATGGCCCAGACGACACAAAAACCCATCTTGAAGATGGAAATTATAGACAACTGCGTTTGCACCCAAGATTTGGTAGGTGGTGGCGAAGTCAGTGTATGTCTCATAAAGTTGGGGCCATCCAGAGGTCTCATGGCTGCAAGAGTCTAGCACTGTGGTGAGTGTCACAACTGGCGGTCTGCTGAGGCAATCAGCGACGCAATTGGTGCTTCATGTTTTATACTCGATGTTGAAGTGGAATTGCTGCAAGTTTGTGGACCACTTTTGATGGCGGTTATTCTGCAATTTTCCTTGTGTCTGCATGAACTGCAGTGGCTTATGATCAGTGTGGATGACTGTCTCCTTCCCAAGAATGTAATGTCTCCACTAGCGGCAGGCTTGCACAATGGAGTACATTTCTTTGTTGTAAGTAGGGTACTTACGGACAGTATCTGACAGTGTCTCACTATAATAGGCAATGGGGTGGCCGTGTTGAGTGAGAACGGCGCCCACAGCATAGTCTGAAGCATCTGTCTCGATCTCAAAGGGATGTTGCAGGTCTAGTAGTGAAAGTATTGGGGCTGAGCACAAGTGTTGCTTCAAATCATCGAATGCTTGTTGTTGGGACCAACCCCACGCAAATTTCGCCTTACCACCACCCCTGTTTATTTGGCTGAGGGCCCATGCAATATGGGAGAATCCCAGCACGAACCTTTGGTAGAAATTCGCAAGGCCCAAGAAGCTTTGAAGCTCAGTGAGTGTGGTTGGGGTTGGCCAGTCACGGATGACTTGGATCTTGGTTGGATCCACATGTACGCCATGCTGATCAATGATGTAGCCCAGGTAATGGACCATGTCCATGCCGAAGGAGCATTTTTCCAAGTTGGCGTATAGCTTGTGATGTCGCGGGGTGTGCAAAACCTGTTGAATATGCTACAAGTGTTCGGCCCAAGTCTTGCTATAAATTAGAATGTCATCCAGATACACCACTACAAAAGTATTGGTGAATGGCCGCAGGATATCGTCCATCATCCTCATGAAAGTGGTTGGAGAATTTGTCAAACCAAAGGGCATGACCAACCATTCAAAAAGGCCTTCCTTTGACTTGAAGGCGATCTTCCATACATCTATTTGTTCTATCGGGACCTGGTGGTAGCCAGACTTCAGATCAATCTTACTGAAGTATTTGGCCCCTGTGAGTTGACCAAGGAGGTCGTCGATTCGAGGAATCGTGTACCGGTTTCTGACTGTGATTTTATTCAGCGCCCACTAATCAATATAGAGTCACCAGGTTCCATCTTTCTTCTGTACCAGCACGATTGGGCTCCTGCAAGGTGATGAGATGGGACAGATGTGCCCCTTGTGGAGGAGTTCTTGGATCTATCACTTGATCTCCTCATTCTCTAACAAAGAGCGGCATAGACTGGCCCATTGGGAAGCGGTGCGTCGGGGGTCAGATCAATGGGGTGCTTGACCTGGAAATGCAGAGGTACCCCTGTAGGTGAGGAGAAGATATCCGAGTATTCTTCCATGACCTTATCTACTTTCTTCTACTGTATGGAGAGGTCGGCCACTGTAACACCCTGTTTGCCCCAATTTGTAATTAATCATAAAATAGGAATTACCATGATAATGCATGAGGACAATGTAAATGTATTATTGTTTGAGTTGCCAATGACTGACTGTGGGGGTGAATCCTTGAAAGCACTGGCCATGATATCACTAGAGGACGAATTTGAAAACTATAAGAGAGGGTTCATTATGACAAATAACCCCAAATTTCCCTTGATGAGGATGACAAACTCCTTCAGATCCCAAGGAGAGAAATCAGTTAATGAAGAAAGGACCGGTGGTTGAATTATCAACCACCCCATGAATGGAAACATGGGTTTTCAGCCCGAAGTACCACAAGGACCTGCATACCTAAGCTTTCTTCTGACAGAAGGAACAGGATAGGTCGGCAAACCTTCTAAGGTAAGAGGGATACACACGGGAGAGGAGAAACCAGACAAAAAGAGCATAAGCTCGCAAGGGAGATGCGCGGAGCTCTCCAGCGAGTCACGAACTGAAGTCCTCGAGCTTGATGCCAAGGAGAATATGAGAAACCTCATCGAGGCCATAACCGAGAGAGAAAGCTATGAGTTACAGAGAACAGGACCCAAACAGAAGCGGAAACAGAGAAACAACCCTCGGGAAGTGTGATAATTCCCTGGTGATATCATGTCTTGGAACGGGGGTGGCTAGAGTGCTAAGAATGAATGTCTCTGTGCCTATGGTCAGGTGGAACGATGAACACCCACAGTCAGTTGGTTGGCGGCAACTTGTAATAGATAAGCGATTTCCTACCCTGTGTAATTTAGCCATAACTGTGTATGAATTGGTTATACTGTGTATGTTTTAGGAATTGTACATATTTCTTAATGGATATATTGTATCCCCCTTATTTCTGCTTGATTGTATAACTAGGCTAGTAAGAAATTATATGGTTAGGAGATGATTTTATACTCGTAAATGCTTGTGTCCTGTGGAGGCATAAGCCAGAGTCACGAACTGTGTGTTCGTCAACCCCGGACACAGTTTCATGTATGCATGCCAACCCTCCTAATTGTTTACAGCCCTTGGAGGATAAAGTTTGTTAAGCTTAGGAGAGGTAGTGCAGATCGGCACAAGCTCTCTGCGAGGCAAACCGAGCCCAAAACTCCCTAAGTCCTAGACAAGCTCAGGAAGGATCGCACCATTGTGTGCAAGAACCCTACATGGAGTGCAGAGGTTGAGAAACCCTTTGGAGGTTTTAGAGCATATGAAAGATCAAGAGTGAAAAATAGACCATGATCGAAATCGGATCTGAACCATTGGTTCAATTCAGGGAAATAGAGGTGAGGATTTCCCCAAAGTCCTAAAGGGCGAATCGCTGATTTGCAGGGGAAAATCTGGACCGTTGGAGCCTACATCCAGACAGCTGAAGAAGAGTGCATAGGAGAATAGATCTGAACCGTCAGATCGAGTGCAGGGGACCAATAGTCATCAGATCCAGAAAAGGCACACGAGGTTTAACGTGGTGCATGCAAGGGAGAGAGGACTCGTCAAAGTCCTGAAAGTCCCGAAGTATTCAGAACCATCCATCGGCACAGGACACGTGGCAGTTGGGTAGCATTTCGCTGACTCGCGACTTGGAGTGGTCAAAGGGTAATACCGCACGAACTCACGATTCACGAAATTGCGACATGATTGTGGTCGTTGATCCATGAGTGATCTGGACCATCAGTTTAGTGTGAATAACTTTCGGCGTTTCGGCATCCGGGAAACCAAAGGGCAAGACCCCTCGTCTTCGCAAGTTGCGAAATCTCGGTATACAAAATCCTGATGTGCTCTGTGGATGAGCCGGTTTAGTGTGAATAAGTTTTGGCATTTCGACATCTGGGAAACTAGAGGGCAAGACCCCTCGTCTTCGCAAGTCGTGAAATCCCGGTATATGAAACCCCGGCGTGCGATTCAGACTGAGTGTCTTTCAACACCCTTAAGCTCAGGAGGGATAGTGATCGTCGGATCCAGATCAACGAGGTTCGTTGATCTCATACACGAATTCCCATATCAAAATTCAGGGATTGGAGTTACAAGAGATTTGGAGTAGCTGCATCGTGAAATCCCGGTTCATGAAACTCCAAAAAGATCTGGATCGTTGGATCCAAATCATTGAGGATCATTGGATCTCATACAAGAACTCACATATCGGAGTTCAAGGAATGGAGTGACCAGTGGTTTGGGTCGCTGCATTTCGAACTCCCCGTTATCGAAATCTCGATACGGCCAGGACCGTCGGATCAGGGGGGGATTCACAGTCGTCGATCTCATCGAAGGTAAGATTTCGGGTTTGAGGGTTTGAAGAGTCGAAAGACTTGACTCTCTTGCATCGCTGAGTCGCAAAATGCAAAAGGTGCCTCTTGGCTTGGCCTATGGTCATAACCATCGATCACATGGAGGTGGATAAGGGAAGAGCTAGCCTACGCTAGGCCCCCGTAGGAATTCGAGGATTATATCCCTTGAGGAAGAGTGAAAATTTTATTTTTGTTGTAGTGGGTATGTGACAAATTGGTATCAGAGCATGGTTACAACACTTGGCCTGCTTGGGCTTATGTATGAGTTGTGTAAGGAGATATCGTTATCTACATTTTCTCTTTAAAGAGAAGGACTGCAGAATGAAACTGTAATTTGGGAATTTCTATAGAATTCCAGTAAAGGAATTATATTGTTCCTTTGTCAAAATGATAACTACTCTTATAGGAGTAGGGATGCACTGATCAATATTACTGATAAGACCTGAGTATGAATAACAGAGGTGGAATAAATTGTGCTATGAAGTTGAACGAGCCAGAAAAGGGACATGAACTGAGTTGTTATGTTATAGTGTGACGATGGCTACCTACTAAAGTAGGTAGAGTCTCTTGCAATTGAGATGGTTGGTTAGGTAAGAATTAAGATCCTCATGAAGAACTCCTTCATGATTTAGGAAATCTGGTAAGGACTGGTAGGATCCTTAGAAAGTTATAATTACGGCATTATTAAAAGACTAAACCCTGAGCATATAACTCCTCATGATTGAGAGGACTGATGAAAATATGTAGGGTCAGATTATCTGACCTATAATGGTTAGAATCGACAACAAGGATAATCTGTTTAAACAAGATTAAGAGGAGTCCTTTGGACTGTTTCTAATTCCCAAGAGTGACCCTTGTTGGTTGTTCCCATAAAGAGAGGGTAACATCCATATGAGTTATGAATATGAGATTAGTCCTGTAAGTAACTTAAAAGATCAGAAAAGATAGCAGGGAAATTTCGTATGCCGAGTGTGCATATAGAGCACAAGGAGTGCATATAGAAACAAGCTTGTGTTAAAGTTTGAAAGCTCTAGAGGTTGAACATAGAGGATGATTCCAGATGAGTTGATGCCAAGTTCGTCGCTGGAAGTCATTGAAAATCTGAACGGACGATGGAATTCTCGGAGGGAGGAATACCGAAATTCTGTGAACCGTTAGATCTAGTAGATCAGCAGAGAAGATAAGGATGATAACCTCTCATCACTCACAAACTCGGGAGGAATAGTATCCGTTAGATTGGAATCAATGAGAGTCGTTGATCTAGAGCTTCGAGGTTTCGACTATTGGGAAAATAGAAGCGAAGACTTTCCCAAAGTCGCGCAAGGTAAATCATCGATTCAATCAGATTCGTTGGTTAGCGGATGACCTGAACCATAGATCCGGTGTAATCGGATCTTCGGGAGTCAGAGGTTTAGAAGTCAATGGGCAAGGTTTTGGGAAATCGCATGTCATGAAATCCCGACATCCAACCTGAGCCATTGGATCGAGACAGGCGGTGGATCGTTGATTTGACGCATACACATTTTGGGGATTCGAAATCGGGAGTTAGGAGGTGAAGACTCCGCCAGAATCATGAAAGGTGGAAAGCCGGGATTTGATCAGGACCATTGATTGGTAGAGAGATCTGGACCATGGGATCCAGGTTGTCAGACCCTCGTGGATCAGAAGTTTGGGAAATGGTGGAGCATTGTCCGCGGATTCGCCGAAACACGGGATCCTGATGCGTGTCTAGGAGTTGACCCCAGGTTCCGAGTGAAGGGTCATGTGAATAAAAGAGCCGAGAAAACCTTAGCCTCGGTCTTTTGGGTTTTCGGATTTCGGGGATCAAGGAACCAAAGATTCCTTGCAACAGGAATCCTGAAATCACGAAATGTGAAGCGCCTTTTAGTTCGGATCGTGGTCACCGCCGGTGGTCACGTGAGGAGAAGGCGTGAACTAGTATGATGAATACTTAGATGTGTTCAATTGTACTTGAGTGCATGAGTTTAATGCATTGTGAAGCTTCATAATAGGAAGCCTGATATTAATATCGGTAAGGTATGAAAGATATTAAACGTGCAAGTAATGCACATGTATGATCTAAGAGTATAAGTATACTAGAGGCCCAATATGATTGCCCTGATGAGTGAAACGTGAAGCAAGTATTGGTCTTGTCCAGATTAAATGAATACTATGGAGGCATAGCTGAATCCATTCTAGGGAGTCATGAAAGTTTTGTTCCAAATAATAGCATGAGGGGAATGTATTCCATTTCCTCAGGAAGTACCAATATAATTAGATGAAAGGGTAAATGAGCAAATATCCTCTTTTGTCATAATTGTTGGCTATCGGAAGTCACTCTCGGATTGCTAGCAGGAGCAGAGCCCGACGCCCATCAGAATAATGTCACGATTTGTTTAAAGGGTGATCAAATGGAGAAAAGACTCAAAACAGCACAATCTCAACTCGGAAACTAGACCAGGCATGCATGAACGAGTGAGGTCTTGATAAACTCCAAACAGTGAGTCGTAATAAAGGGTGAGTAGGTGGAAGACTTGTACAAGAAGGGTGTCAGATCTATCACAGACATCCAGTTTGCAACAGATTGAAGAAGAAATGTATTCGAACACAAAATCCTTTTACATTCAAACACATGTACCAGAGAATACAAAGATGCCACAACAAATCCTTTATCGCAACAAGATTGTTAAGTCCACGTGAATCCTTCACTGTGAACCCTCTAGCAAAGATGAAACAAAGATGGGAAAGAAAGGAAATTGTTTGTTATAAACCAAGAAATCTCAAACACAGAGGCATAACCAGGAAACCAGAGTATTTGCTGAAACTTTACAGTCGGGAGCTTAGCTCTACCATCGATAGATACAAAAATGGCAAAAATGCCTACATATACTCAAAACTACAACAACAGCGGAACCAAGAAAATGCATTGAAGGCTTTGCGTCTGCATGGCTTCTGACATTCTGCAGCCGCAGTCTTTGACTAATCGTGCAACTTGTGGCAGACACGATAGATCTTCTGACAGTTACATCGGCAAACCGACGTGCTTTTAATTCATTGCAGGACGTCCCCATTATGGCGGAGACGATGTCTAACCACCACCAACCGCTTCAATAACTGCTTCTTGGGATTGATAACGGCCCAGCCAACTCAGCACCTCGGGATAGGGAAGGCTTCTCGCGCTGCCACCTGGAACAACCGAATAGCTTGAGGGACGGACATGAGGGCCAACGCGGAGGACATGGTGTATGGTAGGAGTGATGGCGTCGGGGAGCGCGTGGAAGGAGTGGCGAGAGGTGAGAGTGATGACAGAGAGGGGTGACAGAGGATGATCCATGGCAGAAGACACCCAGGTAGATGGGGAGAAGACGGGAGAAACG
>JASDQU010210807.1:35264-53270 GCA_032191745.1 Picea mariana
CTTTCACAATAAGTATTATTGATATCTCTGAACCTCCAATCTATCAGAAGTTGGAAAGGATCAAATCCATTAAATACAAACATGAATTAATGAATGAGTTCATCATCTTTACAAATCTATATGCATTCAACCACCAAGATTTGAATTCATTTTTCCAAAGGCACATTTCTAGCAAAGGGGGAAAGTGCAAGTTGTAAGTGAATTTCAGTGAATAATACCTCTTATTGTGGCCACTGATCCAAACATGAACTTCTTCTTTCAAAGTAAGAGATTTGTCTTTTGTAGGTCGAATACATAGAAAGTTGTGATTCATGACTCACCCTTTAAGAGATTAGGCATGTTTGCAAGAGAAAATCGATTATAAGGAAGGGTGTTGTCTAAACATTCAACTTTTTGAACTTTTTCACCGGAATCTGACAATATATATCTTGGTGAAATCACCACTTTCCGTTGTTTAAATTGCATTTTTGAATGCATAAATGGATTTATCACCCTAAAAAACCCTTAGAGCACTCGAATTATACACACTCAATCACTCAAATGCGTAGTTCCAACAATTTTTGGCCGAATTTTAGTAAAAATTGATCAGAAAATATGCCCATAAAAACTCCAAAAAATCGACGTTTAGACTATGCGGTAAGGAAGTATTCACAAAAACGTGTCAAATTTAGTGTCATAATTGAAAACCTTTTAACACATCCTAGATTGTTTAAAAACATCTTATACATGTGTATGTTTGATTCATTTTTCTTTTAAATTCAAAGTATGTTTTTTTTTTTCATTCTTCTTTTAAATTTAAAGAGAAACATATATTGACATTTTTTTACAAATTTTATGAAAGTAATTAATGAGTACTAGAGATTTGATCAATTTTGTTTTTTTAGCATAATATCGCCAAATGTGGTTACTAACCGTACACTGCTAAGGCTAATATAAATATCATTACCATGCCCTTGAAATGGCAATCATAACCTTATGGAACATATTATAATTTATTATTGTATAATTAGTCACAATTATTATAAAAACACTTTGGTCATTTAACTAACATGTTCCCCTCTTTAGTTGTTTCCATCTTGAAACATCATTGAATCGAGGTCTCATAATAGGAAATTGAGAGTAATAATCAGTTCATTAATTGCATAACATTTTGTTTTGCCAAGGGCATGTCATTTAATCATGCATGCTCTCCTTATTAGTCCCTGCCTTAAGGCAACAGGGACTATTGTAAACGATTTTCGATTTTTCTTTATTTTGGCACACAAACCAAAACTTTTAATCCAAAGTTTTAGTTTTATATTTGATGGACTACTTTTTCTCTAGCTATAAACGCTCACAAAAAAAATTTAACTAAGGAGAAATTTTGAGGCCTTATTTGGCCTCATATCGAGGCCAAACATGAGGTATTTCGTTTAAAACTTAGGAAATGCCTATATAACATCTATGTAGTTCTCTTGAGTCGTATTAATGCTAGCCACAATGTTAGCATTACTTTGTGGCATTAAATGTTTGTCTTCTATTTATCCTAAGATTTCTAAAACTTCTCTAGAGGAACTATCTGTATCCTAAGTTTTCCAAAACTTCTATCGAGACACCATATAGCGTGTATGCAAGGATCCTTGTATTGAGTCACCATGGGCTATTCAGTCTTTAAGTAAACCCGTACCTTGTTTTCCCGATATCTGGTTGTGACCCTGTCTCTAGTTGTGAAGGAATACTTTGGATTGCGTGAAGGAAAAAGGGTCCTTCTTCTCCATTGATAGAATAAAGAATACCATAGCATGTGACTACCCATGGATGGAATATTTTGTATCACATTGTTTTCCCTTTTCTCAATGATTGGATTATCCCTAGGCCTGCGACAGTCATGGCTAGGGAAATAAGCTTAACATCCTGACTCTCCCCCTCTACTCTGACAACGGTCACCCTCCTCTCCTACTCAGCCTTGGTAACCATGAACTTTGACCTCTCGACTTCTTGTTGCATCACCTACTTATGCTCAACTTCTCTCGAAAACTTGAGACTATAGGAAAGATGGGTGATGGCCACGTGATCTAGCAGAATGTTAAAATCCTTGGCGCCACGCAGCAGATCCTTCCTAACCAGTGAAGACACAGCTGGTTTATTGGTCAAGAGTTGGTTTGCATTGAACTATGCCACGACAGCCTTCAAGACCTCATTGCATGGAAGGCAACACCCTCTTGACGCAGTCGAGTCCGAGCCTCTATAATATGTCGGGAAACGAGTCCTCTTTGGGTCTGGAAAGTATCCTCAGGGAGATATTCACCATCTTGAGGTCCTTGGTACCCATGATGGTGCTCATGGAGCAGAGCTTTGTTCTGATCTCGAATATGTAGGGATTTTGAAGCCATGGAATGAGAAAGTGGGTGCCTTTCCCCGCGATGGTGTCCAGGACGCCTCTGAATCTATCGAAAATGATTGTTTTGTGCCCTCCATCCATGGTATACAACGACACATTTAGGAGGTCAACCCTCATTCCAACGTTGACGACTAAAGCTTATATTCTTGACACTGCTCCTTGTACAAACATCTTGTTCTTTTATCAAGTGATGCAATGTTATGCTTTACACAAAACCCACAACCTCAAAGCATATGTATGACTTCTTCTGTTAAAAAGGCTATGTAATAGCAAATACATGCCGAGGTAGTCTTAATTTCAACAACGGAGCAATGGATGCCTATATGTTAGCTAAAATATCTTATTATACCTTTCCCTATAAGTCGGTATGGTGGACTATGGGTCTTTCTGCTAGACAATTCGTTTTTGAGAAAATCCATATTGTTGATATATCCTTAAAGCCCTTCTCTGATTCGATGAATCATTTCTTTACTCGCTTGTAAAAGAGAAGGGGACAAGGCCATGTAGGCCTGGACTACAAAGAACATTCTACTTGAAGCTAAACTAGTTGAGTTTCAAAAAACCTTGAGGGGTGGGCGAGCCAACTTTGAGATGCATCAGATTGGGTTGCTTCCTTTCACTAAGTGGATTTCCCAATATTTAGCAATGAAAAAATATATTTCTCTATCAAAGTGGTTATTTGATGTATGGATAGGAGAAATAGAAGAGGCTTACATGCCCCTAAACCCAAGGCAGGTATAGCCCAGGATTTAAGGATATAGTTTCGTTAGCTATTGTACCTACCAAACCATCCCAGTTATCTCATAATGTGTAACGAGAAATGGCTAAGCTACTCTGATCCACTCCTCCCTCGTCTCTAGAATCATATCAATTCAGGGTTCAAATCCTCCCTCCTCTTTGCATCATATCCATTATGGGTTCGAATCTTTGTTATCCAGATCGGCCTGGTACCTAAGGAACACATGTTCTCACTTTGAAATGCTACATGTCAACGATTTGCATGAAAAGCACGTAGGTGGTGCATGGAAGCCACAAGTAATGGTGGTGCATGGAAGCCAAGGCAAATGGTTTGAAAGGATGTGGCGAGACTTGAATTTTTTTTAATATAAAAACTTTTTCATTTAATGTATCATTTTATATATGATTGTTTGTTATTTTTCTAAACGGGCTTCATCTTCTTAGGGACTTCAAATTTGGGTCATTTTGAATGGGTGTACTTAATTCATTTGAAAGTTCAATGTTCAATAATGAAAATAAATTAGATCTAATCATGTAATTTGATTGCTTACTTTAGAGTCAAGTGTGTTTTTTTAACATTACCAAATCTTTTTTTTGTTTTATCTATTGACTATATTTTGAAGTATTGTTTTCTCAATTTCTATTAGATTTTATCAAAGGAATCTTTTAAATAAATGGTCGTCTCCTTAATGGTACAGGAAATGGATGCATCTGGATATAAAGTGAAAAGGTGAATTTACCAATACTCGTCCTAATTTACTACAACAAATTTATGGATGAAGTATTTTATGCTTTTTATTTGAATATTTTTTCAAACTATTTTTGTTATTTTTTCTCTAGTTTTATATGAATTATTTTTTCAAACTATTTTTATTATTCTTTTATTTTTTCTCTAATTTTATTTTATTTTATTTTTCTCTAGTTTTTTGAATATTACATTATATAAAAGATTTGAGAGGAAAACGGGAAGACAAAGGGGGGGAAGATGTTAGTGATAATTAATGTGTTTATAGTGATGATAAAATGGTCTTCTGTATAGATCTATGACATTTTAGATCTAGATGTTATATCGCTGCGGGATTTATATTGCACATTGATCCCGTGATTTATTATACTGTGGTTTCTTGTTACACATTGTAGTACACTTATGCAATTGATCTTGTGGAAATATACAGAAATAATTTGTACATTATCTCTACTTTCAATGTATTCATTTTTTGAGAAGTGTTAACGATAATGAGAATATGTGTGTGTGTGTGTGTGTGTGTTAATGTGTTAATAAGTGTCCTTAGGTTGTGGAGCTCAACAAAAGTTTATGGTCTTCCTACTATGTGGAATTGACCTAATGCTTACTTATTCTATGAATATTCATGGATTTATGTTTTTCGTTCAATATTCGTGGATTTATGTTCTTCGTTCGATTGATGAGTGTGTGTTGCCATTAGATATCCTAGATCCGATGTGCATGAGCGTATTAAAGAATCCCCCTTGATCCTTCACATAGATTCAACATTATTTGGCCACTTTTGCAAGTATGTACCTTGATTTGTAGCTTAAGGTTATATCTCTTAGCAAGCTTAGAACTTAGATATGACCTAGAAGCTAAGCCCAATTTAATCGGATAGATGGAGGAAACAAACGATTCATGCAAGCGCCTAAGCCATCAACTGTTTTTTGTTTTATGTATGCGTTCTTGAAGACGCTTTCGGATGCATTACCTTGTGCTCATGAAAGAAACACAACCATAGTGACAATGAAACCTCGACATTTTCTATATCTCAAGGTGGATTCTCTATGTATCCTGCTTCCATGGGAAATTATTTACACTAGTAAATTATTTACTCGTTGAATGGGGTATTGAATGACCTTGAACCTTGATGGACCTTGAACTCGAATAATGAACGACCTTGAACGTTCATGGACTTTGAACTCAAACAGTGGCTACTTGACGCTTCCTACCTTTTGGGCAGGGACTTGCTGCTCATCAACTCATCTTGTTTATCTAGCATGATGAATTTTATTGCAAATTATGGGAAGGGCTACACACATCCTTCTTATGGAAAACTTAGAACAAGGATTCTTAGTAAGAACTTAAGAAAAGGGTTTCATTTTCTATACAATTGGATCCTATTTGAAAATAAACCAAAATATTGGGATGGGTTGCTACACATGAGAAGGGAATAATTAATGTCATCACATCATATTGTTGATATCCATACATGCTCTTTTCAAAAGATTGGAGTGGTGAATGTAGTACAAGTTGCAATTAATGGTACATCAAATTATAAGGGAGAAGCCACAGGTAACATTCTTGTGAACATGTTTTCTACTTTACTTTGGATCCCTTGTTTAGCCTATTTGGTGAAGCTTCTTTTAGATAATTTCAATTACTTGAAGTGGGTAAAAATTGTGGTGGAAAATGCAAGACCTTTTACAAAGCTCATTATAGACCATGAATTCACGTCACATAGATACTATACATTTACATTGAGAACTATGATTATTCCTGCCACGTCATGTTTTGAAACATGTTGTCTCATGTTGAAAATAATAGTTGAGGAGAAGACACATTGCAAAGCAAGTCATTGACTTGATACAACATTGGATATCTTAGAGCTTGTCTCAAACTATAAAAGTTATAAGCATCATGTTGGGTTTTTTTTGGTAAGGAACAATCAAGTTTATGAGGCTCTTTGAGTCTCTTTTCATTGTGCTTTTCTATTTGATAGTGTTAATCACCATATAGATGAGATAATTGAAAACATTGATAGAGCAGAAGATAAAATTAAACATCATTTAGTGATTTCCAAGATTAAATATTATAAGGGATAGTAGTGAAATAACGCAGTATGAGTTACATAATCTTTTAATGCAACAATATATTATGTGAGCCCTTGCTCATTCAAATGGATCTATATGAAATATGTTGAGATTAGCATGCAACAAAATTATTTCCTGGAGAGAATGTACCTTTCCCCACAGAAGCAACAAGTGATTTGACACCAATTGAATTTTTAGAGGCACAAGGAAGTATTGTGTGGACTCTAAGCAATTAACTACGACAAGGGACAAGAAACAAAATTGTCTTGGAGGAAATCTTATGGAGTTCATGTGCCGGATTTGCAATAGTTTGTTAATTATATTTTAGAAACCAATTAGTTATTTTTCTTGTGAGAGAAATTGCGAGGCAATTCATTTCATTCTACTCAATAAGAGAAACAATCTAAAATTGAAGAAATTGTGATATCTTGTTTTTGTGTGTAGCAGTTTATGGTTACCAAATAACAATTTATTAAAAAGGAACTCCAAGCATTACATTCCTTCCTAATGTTGATTACAACTATAGATTGTTTGCTCGATTTAGGGGGTATGCAGGTTGGCAAAAATGATGATGGAGAGGCATTGTGAATTGTTCGTGATTTTTTACGTGACACCCTTAAGATTTAAAAGTTGTAGGGTTAGACCTCTTTGCAATATGTATGTGTATAGCCATGCAGTATGAAAATAGTTTTTGTAGTTTTATTTAAATGTATATGCTTACATTTTTTACATCAGATTAGTTTTTTTTTGGAAGGTAATACATATCTTGAATATTAATCCTAAATGGGAAGATGGATTGTGAGATGGACAACATTGTTGGTTGAATCTAACAATGGACATAGTTAAATATGGTTCATATGCAATTGGAATTGAACATAAATCTATATATCCATTGTCAGTTTCTAAACAAAAACAGAGACTAACACCTATTCAACAAGAAAGCACCTAAATTTGTAGAATGTGGTGAGTACCTGCACAAGAGATCTAGCTAGTAGAAGAACGAACATGGCTTGCAAAAGTGAGAAGACGAGAAAAAAGAATAGAATTGTATTAACCAAATGAATGAATGATAATTTACACATGATATACTCTGTATATCTCAACTAATGTGCACTGGAAGAGAAGCCAATGTGCCATAGTGGTGGTCTAGAGAGATCTAGACACACAGGCAGTTATCGGAGTTAACTGCCACCCAGTCCTAGTTAACTAGCCATGTAGTCTTCAGTTAACTGAGTCACACATGTGGAAATGAGAGAAACACATGCAATTGTTGATGATAAAATTGAGGTTGCCATGCATGAGTGACTTCCACTAGTCTAACTAAATGTAACTGACTCTAAACTGAAGAGAATATTCTCCTACAGTGTAGGAGAAGTTCCTAAAAAATAGGAGACCCTCAATAACAACTAATAAACATAGGAAAATAAGGAAAAATATCCTAGGTGTGTGTAATATCTCCAACAAAATTAATAACCTCAAGAAACCCAAAAATGCATGAAAAAAGATAAATTTTCCAGATTGAAGGATAATTCACTCAAAACCTAAGATCAAATCATGAATCCCTTCCCCCTTTTGAAACCCACGACTCAATAATAAGGATAATAAAATTATAATTATTAGTTCTCTACCTAATTCAAGGCTTAAAGCTCAGAATCACATGCCCCATTAAGAAATAGAACACCAATACACTAATACATTTAAAGAGCACCTAAGTTAGAGACATTGTTCCATTCCTCTATTACAAATAAAATAATAAACTAGACATTCAATAAACCATAAGATCCAAATAAACTATAATAAAATTTGGAAATATCATAAATATATTTACATCTAGTATACCTTGATCAATATTCCCTAATGAAACTCTAATTAATCTTGAGATTGTACCAAGACTATGAACCATGACTTGTTGACATTGATCTCACGTGTTGGGCATAAATCTCTTGGAAAAACCAAAATAATTGATTTATGCTCAGAAATCCAAATCTTAAAGACTCTTAAGACAACAAAATGTGTTGAAAAGGCCTCTTCCATCATGACAATTTGTGGCATGAAATTGTTGGGTATGTGTTATATTCTTTAAATGGATAGAAGTAGTGTCTACATTGCATTGGGCACATAGGGGGGTGAAGCGCCCCCTTTCTTGGGGGGTGGGAGCCCTCTTGAGCAGGGGTTCAGGGGCAGCGTCCCGAAAAAAAAAATTGGTAGTTTTTTGCGTCTGTTTTGGGGTGGTTTTTCAGCACATGGTTTTCGATAATGGTTTTCTACTTTTGGTTAAGGAATTAGGGTTGTTGACTAATCCAGGTTAGTGGATTAGTGTTTTGGTTTCTACGAGATCTTATATGTATATTGTGTTATAAATAATGTAGACAGGGGAATGAATATAAAAGATGTTGGTTTTCCCAGTTTGGGTTTCCAAGGGAAAAATCTTTGTGTAATGTGTGTATTTTCCATTGTATCTTTTTTGTTCTTTTATTGAAAATCTATTTGCAGTAAATAATTGTACAAGGCTAAGATCTATAGAAATGTCCATTCATTAAATAACATTGAACTATATAAATAATAAGAAAAATCAATACACAAACAAGTTTTGATACATTAACAATAAAAAAACTTATGGGCATGAGAATCTCACCATCGTTAGCATCATTAAACACATGTCGTGTTATCCCCTAAAGACCTCTCAAACACTTCCTTTGCAGTAATTTTTTAGCAACCTTCACCTTCTACCAAATAATACTCATAAGTTTCACTCTTTTGGCATAAAGTGTAATCTTGATTCCAACCTAGAATTATATTCCACTTATTAGCACTCTATAAATTTTGTCTGGCTGAATAAACAAACGACAAAGGCAACTATTTCAACCTACTTAAGAGCTGGGCACTAGCCTGCTCAACTCAGAGAGGGCTCTCTCATGTCATTTGATATTTCTTTGGAAATTGTTGGCTAGATTTGGTTTGTTTTGGGTTGGGGGTATTATAAAGTTGTTGAAGAAATGGGGGTGACATTTGGGCTATGGAGTCAGAAATGAATAAAGCAGTAGTAGGTCATTAGAACTATCTAGAGGAGAAAGGCTAAGTGAGGCAATGAGTCTGAGTTTTCAAATTGAAATTTGCATGACAGAAGAAGAAAAAGGGAAACACATAACCGCACCAGAGCATATTAAAATGAATTCTAAATTAGTTGAGAAGAGAATCACATGAATTTAAATTGCTAAGTCTAGAGCATCATCAGACGAATTCCATACTTTTAACTCTCCAATTTAAATGAATAATTGTAAATGGAAATTTAAGGACACAGGAAGCGCACACTATGAAAGAATACATAACTCATATCACAGCCAATTAGAATCTTTTCATAAACAGTTTAAAAATTGCTTATGCAACGTATATTCAGTTTAGCTCCATGATTTTACAAAGTCTACCTGCAATGAGGGCAGGCCCCTTTTTCCCTCCATACTTTCTTTATCTTTGGAATGATATATATAGAAAATTTATATGTGGGATTCAAAACGACTCAGCTTCCCCACGGTCTAAAGATAGAGATCAGTTACACAAAAGAGTAACGCATAACAACTATTCTCCTACACTACAGGGAGTGTTATAAACAGGTCTGACATATCTGAGGCTTTTTTTTACTGAACGCCATATGTCTAAAATTTCCTGAAACATACTCAATTCAACCTAAGAACTTATTCCAGCTTGGCAATTTCTTATTTTTAGAGTGTTCAACCAGACTGGTTGATTTTCCCCAACACTTTCGACCGCCTCAGCTCCGATTCATGTCTTCTGTCGCTTGCTCTACTTCCTCTTTACTGCTCGTTTGTGGCGCCTGTCCACATGCCCATTGATGATTAAATCCCTCATGATAGGATTTAGTCTAACCTCTGATTCTGGTTCTGTTGCAGGGTCAGTATAGAATTTGGTTGATAATATTCATGCAATCGACTTCTCTTTCTTACTCATTGATGGATTTTCCATGTTAGTTGAAAGTCCCAGTTCACTAGATGTTGTTTGATCGGCTTTGTCCATGTCTCCCAGTTTTGCAGAAAACACAATTTTCGTCTTCCTTAACTTCATAGAAATTAGGAATTTGATCTAGTTTGAGATTACTCTACTTACGAATGAAGCGTTGATTGTCCGAAGCAAAATAAATGCCATCCATATTTTGAAGAGCGATAGTCATTGAGTTTTAATCATGAATTGCTGACATGAGTACCTGTAGGTATGCTGGTTTATCACATTTTCCCAATCTATTTTGAATGATGAGCCTTTGAGTTAGTTATCTTGCGACGCTTACCTGGCATCACACGGACGTAAAGTACCTGAACGAGTGGCATGAGGTGATTTGACCGGCCGTTGCCTTTCCCCACACGAATTGTTGATTTTGACGTATTCAAATGCCATTAGAACACATGATATCGGGGCGTGCTTGAGCAGTTTTGCGCTCACCCGCTTTTCCCCCGATATACTTTAGGGAGTGCCACGTGTCCACGTTTTGAAACTGTGGTATTTCCTCAGCCTGCCCTCAAAAATTTATCCTCCGTGCTACTTCAATCTCCGATATGCGTCTTGACCATCGATCTATACCTCTCCAAGATCTGCGGTCCACCAGGCTTTAGCAACTTCCGACATCGGGGATTTGGGGAAGACGATTTTAGGCAGGCTGCTTTTCTCCCCGATGTACCTCTAAAGGCGCCATGTGCCCGTGAAACAAAACCACGGTGTTTTCCCCAAACTACCTTAGAACAAATAACTCTTGTGCTAATTCAATGCCCGATATGGTTTCTAATTGTTGATCTATGACACCTGAGATCTATGGTTGGTCGGGTCCCATCACTTCCACGTCTCCGCTATATTTGTCCATGCACTGCTATATGTGACCATTCTTCTCCAAACTATCATGCCTCCACAACGATGTAGCTCCTCACTAAATTTTCGAGACCTCGACCCTGTCTGAAAATTGTTATGGTGATAACACCACCTTTTTCAATCTCCATCATTAGCTAGAACAAAAGTTGTCATTGTTTTGCTTGAAGTTAAGTAGAGTAAAAAACACTGCCAAAGGTGAAATCTCAAATTTGTACTTAGAAAAACGATGGCTCTCACGCTTCACAAAAACAAACAACCCTATTGATGTATCAAATGTGTGATAAATGTAATAGAGTGTCCTACAAGAATGAAATTTTATAGGGTGGGGCTTCTCAACCTTATAACCCTCAATCCCACTACCTCTTGAAAAGTCTCTGAGTGAATCTAAAGTGATTTCCTAGTGCCTTTGTTTATTGTTGATATTGTCATTGTTGGATCTATACTCTTGTAAAATCTACATTATAGTACTCATGAAGGGTTTGTCGACTATTTTTTATGTTTTTTTCCAGGTAACATATATTAGGGAAAACCCCTAGGAATTTCCCCTCAATGCAAGGATGGTACCAAGGTAAACCCTAGATTCTTTAGGGAACAAGACCAAGTCAACAATAGGGCTCAAATCCTTTCCATAAATATACTTATTATGAGCTTAACATGTCACTTACAGGTGTAGAACCTAGGTGGGGAGGATAACGCTCCATCCCACAACCACTCAGGCTAGACACAATTGACAATTGCTTTTGATGCTTGTGGATTTGATGGAATCGTTGCAAGTATAATGATTCCCTTATCCCCACCTTACATTCTACACAAACCATTCTATAATTCATCAACAACTTCGAACTCCATGTAAATCTTCTTAGTATCTTAAGCATATTTCACAATTTTCTTTATTTTACTCTACATTTTCTCGAAAAAAAAAAAAAAAAAAAAAATTCTTACTACAAAGAAAATGGTCATAAACATGCTTAAACCCTAGCAAGGATGGGGCTTGAATTATTTTCCCTAGCGTATCCATTGCTTCGGCCGAGACTATCAAGTTGTCCAACTTCTCTCACAGGCAAGCCCTAGGAGAAACACGTTCTCGTTCAACACAACTTTTCTCACTTTTCCCAAAGTCCACAAAGGATTCACCTTGTTGACCAATATCATATCATGTTCATTCATAAAGGGGGTTTTTAAATTGTGAAAAACAAAGTCAATATATTGTAGGTATTGGGGGGGAGGGATGTGGGGAATGGGGGGGTTTATAAGTATTGGGGATTATAAAAAGGGGTATCTGGTAAAAATAGGGTTTTTTTAATTGGAAAGATGTATTGGGAGGGGGGTTCAACAAAAGGATTTTGAGGGGCATTTATCAATATATAGTTTAATTAGAGGCATTATTTAATATCCCACGAATGCAGGTGTTATGTCACATGTTCATTGAGTAAAGACCCCATGCCAATGTCGTGACCTCGATTTTAATTTCCTCATCACATAAACACTATGAAAGCTAGATTAATTTTGACATCAAATTAACAATGTTGGAGGCTAGAATCCTAATGAGTGCCTTGCCAAATTCAAACTTATTTCTATTTTTCCAAGGGTTGAATTCAAACTTCTCTTGTGCCCATTTTGAAGGTATTTATTATAGAATTTCCCAAGTGATATAGCCATTTTTTTAACATCGTATTATCTTGAATTTTAAAAGTGTCGATTGCTTCTTGGATTGGGGTTTATGGCTTCTTTCTAAACAAACAATGTCAGTCCCTAACTGCAGATTAAATTCATAGATTAAGCTTTGATATGCATTAAAATAAACTATCAAACCATATCATTCATTTTTTTAATGGCAAATTGAACACATATCTTGGTCAATGGATGTCATATCCTTCTCTGGTTTTCATTATTGTGGTTTTGAACCTATGCCTCGTGGTATTTTTTCTGGACCTTCATCATCTGAAACCCAAACCAAGTCATGCTCATCTATAAGAGAGTGACTGAAGGAGTAGAGTATCTCCTAATTACACATTCCACCACTCAACTCATTGAAGAAAACCGTGAACCTTTGATGGTGGATTCTAGTAGCTAGCAACAATGGTGACCAGATGAGCATGTAAGGCAGTGTTGGGTGGGATGGATATTCCAAATCCTTCCAATAGTCATGCAACACATATCAATGGTTAGATAACATCAAGACATAGTATTCATAATAGGGAAATCCCTTACAACATAATTAACAAGTTTATGTTAATTTAGTTGTGCTATGAAGTAGTTCAAGTTGTTGTTTATTAGCTAGAAAATAAGAGAAGTAGCCTCCTTCATCTTCCTTTCATTCATATGTTTTCTTCTTTGTTGTAGGATAGTGATGATGAATCATGTTAGACATGATTGGAAGTCAATAGGAAAATTCAACACCATGCTTAACAATCTTGAAGCTTGTGCATCAACTAGAACTATGTGTAACTAAATTACTATTGCTTTCATCAAAGAAAGGATTAGATATGTCACAATTTAAAAAAAAAATCAAACAATTGCTAATAACTTCTTATTCTATAACTGTGTATTGCTTCTGATCGCCATTCTGAGATTTTTTTCACCCCTACAATTAATTTTCCCTTTTAAGATCATCAACTTGAATGTCATGTCTTGTGTCTTTTGTATGCCTAAAACTAACATGTTCATCCATACTAGTGACAATAATCTCATATATCTATTGGATGAAATATATGCATTTTCTTTCTCTAAGTTAGTGCACTCTATAAAGTCCTACATATACACACACAAAGGATGATCAAATCAACACCCATATGATATCATACTCATATTTACTTATCTATATTGTGATGAAATATTAAACAAACCTTCTAGAATGAAACCACTCAAAGTAGGGAGGAGGAAATAACCCCTCAATGTTGTATTTTTTCATTGAGAAGGAAAGTGTTCATCCAAAAATAGAAACATATATTTATTTGTTACGACATTTTGTGCATGAAAGCTTCTATATCCTCTTATTATAGACTCAACTAATTATCATAATTAGTACACACCATATCAAGACTTTAGATGATTGAAGAGTCCCATGTGTAGATGTTCTTCTACAGAAAACTCCCCCTCTTTCTAAATCCATGAAGACACAACACTCTCAACTTATTCACCACGTTGGTCTACGTGTGAGATAGTTCATTGTTTGCCTTCCTTCTCTTTGTTGAATGAAAGAAAACCAAATAATATAATCCTAAATTGACTCTTCTATGCAACGAAGGCATTACTAAATATAACACATGCATTAATATTTGGGATATTCAAATTTATAAACTACAACCATTAGGCATGTATCATTGCATATGGTATTTAGATCGATGTTCTAAATGCAATCACATATAATTCCTTTTGAATATGTAAATGCATAGGTTCTACTCGTCAATACATGGATCTCTGTCACCCAACTCTATGCTATATGCATTTGTAATTTGAGTAACTCTTTGCACTTGTACTATGCTCAATAATTAAGATATATTTCACCTTTACATGAAGTTTACAACCTAAACCATGATTAGTTACCTACCTCAATAAAATTGTGATATATTTCACCTTTACATGAAGTTTGCAACCTAAACCATGATGAGTTACCTACCTAAATAAATTTGTTTTGAAACAAATATTATTTAATAGTTAAACATATATTTTTTTTAAATCAAATTATATATTCCCAATCTATCCACCAATAAACAATCTCTTTTAAAATCTAACCACCCAAAGAACATAGGTTTGAAATGAATGCCATATTATCGCAAACAATTAAAATTCACCTTGAGATGGGTTAACAAGGAATTGAATCACTTTCTCTTCTTCCTTCCCCCATTCACATCGAAATCAGTTGTCTTAAAGGAGATAGCATAAAAGCACCTTGAAATCAAATTTCTATTTATACTTTATAATAAAAAAATGCCAACACTTTAATTAAAGCATGTGACTTTCACATTTTTTAGATCTTGAAATAAGTTTTATGTAAATGATCTCAAATCACTATGAAAATTGTTTTCATAACATAAAACAAAAGTTATGCTTTTATCCAACGAAGTTTTATAGTTTTGCTTTAATTATTCTATAAAGTTTTATGTAAATCACCTTACACTCTTGGCAAATTACTCACTAATATATAAAGCAAGAATTACAAGAATTACACTACTTTAAATAATAATACACATAATATAAAAATATAAAATCAATATTATTAAATTTACCTCTACAATGATAGATGAATTTAAATTAATTTTATATATATATATATATATATATATAATTAAATTTGCCTCTATGTATAAATATATAAAGAATCAAATGTTTTCTCCTCTTCTTCCTTTCCCGATTGCTTTCTCTTCTTCCTTTCTCAATGTATGTATCTAAACCAACCATGTTAAAAGAAGATAGCACAAATGCACATTGAAATCAAATTAGTCTATTTATACTTTATCAAGAGTGTCATTACTTTAATTATACTTTATTTTATCAAGAGTGACAATACTTTAATTAAAGCATTTCACTTTTCCAAAAATGTTTTTAAAATGTTTTTTAAATCTTAAAATATAGTTTTATGTAAGTGATCTCAAATCACTTGGAGAAATGATTTAATAAATTAAAACAAAAGTTTTTGTTATAACTATACAACAAAGTTTTATGTAAATCACTTTATAATGATTTGAAAAATGATTTAACAAATTAAAACAAAAATTTTTGTTATAACTATACAACAAAGTTTTATGTAAATCGTCTTATATTATGCAAATTACTTTAATAAAATAATATAAACATGTTATTGTCAACACTAGCTAGAGTTGAAAAATACATTAATAAATGAAATATGAAATCACATAAATTACTTTAATAAAATGATATAAACATTTTTTTTATCAACACCTAATAAGACTTTAATATTTTAATAAAATAATATAAACATTTTTTTTAACACTTAATAAGACTTAACTCATATAAATTGTTAATCAAGTGCAAGTTGTGTGTGGAACTAAACATCTCTATAGCATTTATTTAGTATTGTTTTTTTTCTTAAATGATAGTTTTAGCATTATTGAAACAATACACTAGATAAGGCTACAATATTACTCACCAAGGATTGCACTCCTTTGTAATTCTTCCTTGTTATGATAAATTATAATTATATGAAGTTCAAATTGCAATACTTTGTAATTCTTCCTTGTTATAATAAATTATGAAGTTGACATTTTTTATATTAAATAGTGATATGGAAATTCAAAATAATTTATTACATGATATTATTGTGTGTATAATGTTGTTTCGGAAAATTTTAAAGATTAAAGTTGGTGTATGGGTTAATTTCTATGTTTTCTTTCCTAAAAATGATTTACTAATTTTTTTTCTAAAATTATTTGTTCAAATTTTATAGGATATCCTCCACAAATTTAAGTTGAGCATTGCGAAGACTTGTATGTTCATTCATCTAATTTATCACTATAATAGAATCTCCAAACATCTATAGCTAATTTACATTTTTCTCCAAGACATATTTAAGAAGAATCCTCAGAGCATGAAACTCAACATGATTATTTGAACCTAGCCATACTCCATCCTTTAATTTAATAAAGTAGGCTTCACAAAAGAACAATATCTCCCCAGAACTACTAAAACCATGGTTCCCTTGAATTTCCCCATCAAATAAACCCCAAGAGTGACATTTATCTATCGACAAAATGTCCACTACTGAGGAACAATGGGTTTAATTATTGATTTGATACTGGAAATCATAGCCCCTATTTGCAAGATAACCTAAAAAGGAGAATTGTACTTGTATTCAAAGATTGTAGAGTTTCTAGCTAACCATGTGCCCCAATGGATAATGCAAGGAAGGGCTCTAAGTTACTTTAACCCAATATTGTTGAACCATTATTTCGAGCAACTATCAACAAACTATAAATTCCATTTGAAATACCAATAAATTGCTATGAATATTTCCATACTTGTTGTGAGTAAGGACAATAGATAAGCAAGTGTGATATTAATTTTGTCTAAAATCTATATAAGAAACACATTCCTGAACCATGTCTACTTCTCTTCTATACAACCTCCTAACTCGAAGCCTTGTTTTATAAGGCTAACCACATATAAATCATGGTCTTCTTAGGTCCCTTTAGTTTCCAAAATTTCTCCCACCACCATATGGCCCCTTGTGGATCAAGCACATTCATAGAAGCATATCCTCAATGAACATAATAAACACTACCAGATTTGTTGAAGGCCGGAGCTAAAGAACATTCTTCATCTCTTAGTCTAATACGACCCTTGCACAATTTTTATGTATATAATCCCCACAAAACAACTTGATCTCTAAACAATTATAAATCCCGAGACTATTTCCATCCTTCAAACTAGATATCTAATGCATTAGGATCCCCCGCCTAATTTAGAGTCATGGAGCACTTGTCATCTAAGAAGGTTATCATGTCTACAAGAAAAACTAGCCTCTCACCACATCCCAAAATAACATCATTTCCAATTCTAACTTGTTCTTTGTTATTGACCCTCCATGATAAATGATGCCCAATCACAAGTGAAGAGAGGACAAGGGCCTTCCATTGTATTTAAATTCTTTCTAGACTTTCTCATACTTCTAGTCCAATCCAAAGAATTGTGATGTCCTGTCCCCAAGATTAGGCCAGCAGGGAGTGACTTAGTAGTCTATANAGCACTTCACAGGAGTTTCCACCCTTGGATGAGGAGGGTCAGTTGGAACTAGTGCCCGAGGAGGTACTAGAGCAGAGAGAATGCAGGTTGAGAAGCAGGATCATCAGAGAGTGCTTGGTTAGATGGAGGGATCTTCCAGTGGAGGATGCCACGTGGGAGGGCGAGCATATTTTACAGCACCCAGGATTAATGTTGCTTGAGGACAAGCAATCTCGGGAAGGGGGGACTGTGATGTCCCATCCCCAAGATTAGGCCAGCAGGGAGTGACTTTGTAGTCTATATGTTCCCATAGACTATAGTCAGGCACAAACAAGGAACCAGATGGAGAAATAAGGAGGAATTAAGGTTAAACGATAAATTAAGCCTAAATACTTAGGAAAAGTCACTTAAGCCTAAGTCAACGGAGAATTAGAACGAAAAGGTGATAAGGGGGGCGACTTAATTGACAAATAATTCACTTAGGAGGAAAGGTGCCTAGGTTAAGTGATGTCAAT
>JASDQU010210809.1:7031-18129 GCA_032191745.1 Picea mariana
AACCGCTATAACTTCCTCTTATTTCTCTCACACTCTCCTATCTCAGAATACAATATTCACCATCAACCATAGCCGCGATACATTTCCCTCATAAAAGAGGGTTTCCTTCTCGGGAAAAAAACCATAACATAATCTCTACCATTAGATATGCGACCTTATAATGAACGGTCCATATTTACAATGAAATTACAATATACATTTACAAGGCAATTTTTCGTTCAGGGGCTTCGCCCCCGAGCCCCCGCTGGGGGCTCGCTTTCCCCCAACCCCCCGGACCCCACAGAGGGGGTACCCCTCTGCACTTCCCCGCGTGGAAGAGTGTACATACTTCTGGGGTGCAAATACTTCATGGGGTATAAACATGACTGAATTCAAGGACCTCTGAATTAGGAAGATAATCAGGCTCCACAACCAACAAAAGGTATGTTGGACTATGGCCTATGCTATACTGGAGACTGTGACTCCAGATTGTATGGCTATACTGATTCAGATTGGGCTAGAATTCCTTTAGACAAAAAAAGCACTTCAGGATGTTGTTTAAGTTTGGGGTTAGGCATGACTTCATGGACAAGAAGAAAGCAATACAATATTTCTCTTAGTACAATAGAAGCAGAGTATGTTGTATCATTCTCTTCAATTTGTGAATCCATGTGGCTTTAGAAGTTGTTGACAGGTCTATTTTACCTAGGGATGGATTCTAACGTGATCATTTTTGATAGACAGAGTTGCATAAAGATGACATAGAACCCAATGTTCCATGATAAGAAGAAGCACATTGAGATCTAGTACCACTACATTCATACAGAAGGGAGATTTGAATCTCCAACATGTTGGCACAAATGAGAAGGTAGCAAATGTGTTAACTAAGCTTTTGTCTCACGTGAAGTTTGAGTAGTTCTGAGACAATCTTTGTGTACTCTAAAAGGAACTCCCTTTAAAGGGGGAGTGATGTTGATGATACTATGGTATTCTTACCAACAATGGGTATCTCAGTTAGGATTTTATATCCCAGGGGACTCATCATCCCTAGGTAGATCCCAAAGGTCTGGTAAGGATGGTCTGTTAGAGTACCCGTGCATGTATATGCTAGTTGTGGTCAGTAGTGGTAGATAAGTTAGGAGTTTATATCCTAGGGAATCTTATGATTCCTGGGAATATCCCAAAGGTCTGTTAAGGACGGTCTGTCAGAGTACCACATGGTAGCTTGTTAGGATTTCATATCCTAGGGAATCTTATGATTCCTGGGAATATCCTGAAGTTATAGTAAGGACGATCTGTTAGAGTACAACATATGTTGTTGATGCACCTGCATCATTCTATTTCCACATATAGATGTTGATGTTCTAGCTTCGTGTTTTTGTTGAGGTTATTCCAACTTCGTGTTTTTGATGATGTTGTTGTTGCAGCTTCGTGCTATTGATGATATTTTTCCAGCTTCATGTTGTTGATGTTGTTTTTATAGTTTCATGTTATTGATATTGATGCTCCAACTTCATGCTACTATTGATGACGATGTTACTCCAACTTCGTGCTGTAGATGATGATGATGTTCAATTTATATTGATATTGATGATGAGAAATGTTTTTGATGACCTATAAATATGACTGGAAATGTTCCTGATGCTAATGACAATGTTCCCTCCTCTTGATGATGTATTCAATCAAGTCAATTGATATTAGAATACCCTTCTCGTTAAGGGAGAGTGTTGAATTGTTGTAACTTCAAAGAATTTTCTACTTATATTTGAGTCATTATTGTATAGATCAAATCCCCTTTTGTGGATTGATAAATTCGAGTCTTGTATAAGATTAAATCCTCTTTTGTGGATTGGTCAACATGTATTTGTAAAATCGATCGCTAGTAATTGTAAAGTGGTTTTAGCCACTTCTAGGAGAAGTCGGCTCCACCAAGTGAAGAGTCACAACCCTAGGGCCACCTCAAAACTTGTATTTATATGTGAGTATTGTGTCTCATTCGAACACACTCACCACACTATATCTACAACTATGAATAAGTGATCAAGTCATGCAGGAACTACTACTACAACTAAGTGTGACGTCAAGGAGGGATCTTGGTCTATGTCTTGGTATTTCTTGGTTAAGTGGTGCGCTACTCTTCCTAATGAAGTATTGTATGAGGATATTCTGTTCGATATTTGGTCTATCTATATTTATGAATTGTTTGTCGAGTTTTCACCCCATGAGGGTTTCCCAGGATAGTATGTGTGTCTCTATTGTTTTTGTGAATGCCTCTCTTTTAGTGATCTTATTTATGAAGCCAATGTGATAAATGATTATAATAATAAAGAATAATCGTAAATACTATATGTATAAGTAAAAATTTCAACATGGTATCAGAGTAGGCCTGAAAGAGACCAACATGGTATAAGAAGTGACTATCCTCAACACACCCTCTCCAAAATCTAGTATTTAGTATTGCAGTTGTTGCACAATTAGGGTTTCTACATAAACCCTAAGTGTGAAGTTTTCCATATTTAATGAGTATTTTTGGGGAAGTAACCACACCTAGGATCTTTCCCTAGGAGGGCGCATCTAGTCCCTGGATTAGAATTTCGAAATTAGAATTTTGAAAAAATAGGGTTTCCTCGTAAAACCCTAAGTTGTAGTTGAAGTACAAGTTTCAATTGTAGTTATAGTTGCAGTTGCAGTATAAGTTGTGGTTGTAGTTGAATTTGCACTATCAATTGTAGTTGTAGTGCCAGTTCCTTTGTACCAGTTCTGTCATGCCAGTTGCAACACCAGTTGAAGTGCCAACACTAGTTGCAATACCAGTTGCAATTAATTTTTTTGTGAAGTGTTGGGACTGATGTTTTATTGTCCTAGTGTGCCTTACCCTAGAAAGATACTATCATAGGTATGTACTTACATATGTTCAAACTGTATCATTATTCTAAATGGTATTTGCAGGAGAAAGGATATTTTGTCTAAAAAATAATCGTAGATCCATAGGGATCTTAGATCCAACACATTCAAAGGAACAATGCACCTTATGTTTGATCAATTTAATATGCCTCTATTTGTTATGGAATTGTTGTGATATTATGAACATATAGGTTTTATTTTGATCTGTTGAAGTTATGACTATCATTCTAATCATTGGTCAAAATTAAATTCAAAGTATTAGATTGATTAAAGTTGAGATTATAGAGTTTATTCTCTAACCTAGATTTCTTTCAAGAAATCATATTATCTTAGTACATAGGACAAGTTGAAGAAAAAACTTGTCATCTTGAGTGAAGGAGACTCGGGAGAAAAGAAACACACTCATTCTTGAGGACGAGACCCCAGGTTCCAGGTTTGATTGATTTAATTGATAAGATTTAAATTTGCACATGTAAAGTTTGCTAACTGCCTCATTACAAGTAAACAATATAGTTGTGATAGAAATATTTGAAAAGTTTTATACTCGGTAGCAGTGAGAATTATTGAGATAAATTCTTATTGTAATCATTTACCATGTATAGCTAACATATCCACTAGCAGAAACTTATTTTTTTGTTTCCAGGTTAGCATGGAGGAATGATTGATCACAACACAAGAAGAGTGTTTCTCTCCTTTCTTATTATTTTATTTCTTAATTTTTACCTGTGTTACAGGAAGGTCACAAGTGATAGCTTTGAAGGAACTACTGTGATGATCGTTCTCACTATTGTTATAATTATTATTATAAAGAGTGTTATTCTTGTCTATTTTTTCTTCCTTGTTGTTCTTATTTCAGGAAGGTCACATGTGATAACCCTAAAGGAGGTATAGTGATGGTTGTAGGAGGCAAAATATTAGATGAGACATGGAGAAGACTATCCAAGTTGTATACATGACCATATACATCCATGTACCAAAGAAGATGAAGAAGAAGCTAATTTTGAGATACAAAGTATCTCATATGAAGATTGATTGTAAGGAGAAAAAGGCTTCAAAGATGACCGAACATTAGAATAGAACTCACAGTAGACTTGGTCAATGGATAATGAATCCACCTTGATAGGAAGCATAATTTGTTTGAATTCTAACTCAAAGTTTCATATTAAGACTTGGTATTCAACACCAAGTATATCCTGTAGAGACCATGAAGTTTTTGTAGATGCAGAAGAAATCAAGACTCACAGTAAGCCCAATCTCATAAAGGATTAGATGGGAAAAAGAGACATCTTCCAGGAATGGCAGATAGATTCCATGAGTTTAGAAGACTAGATTGTAGATTCAACAACTTATAGGATATATGAAATCTCTTGGGAAGATTCCCTAGTTTCAGTCACAGAGGAGGAAGCTAGTCAAAAGGATTGGGATATGGATTTTTCCTTGAGACTAGAAGGGAAGTCAGTGGTGACTTCCAAGATTGATCTAACAGATCAATTATGTTTAATATAACAATATAGAAATATGAAAATCTTGATTTGTGTCCATAGGATTCTCCCAACAAGAGGGAGAATACTATGAAGAGACACTTTCTCGAGTAATAGAAGAAATAGTTCCAGTTTTCATTAAGAAATCCATAACAACCATGATTCTGATACAGTATGATATTCAGAGGGAGAAGTCTATGTATTTGAGATTGAGTGACCTCCATGAAAGAAGAAAATATACCTTCAATTTCAACCACTCCCAGTTTCAGATGACGTTGTTTCCATGATAGAATAGAGGAGCTACTCTCAGAGTTCAACAAATACAGTGAGAATAGAGAAGTCATTCTCAACTTCAAAAATTACAGCTGCAGGTGTAGAGTCTAAGTTCCAGAAGAAACAATTGTAGAAAAAGTAGAGGAAATACTCTCAGGCAGTAAGACAAATCGTGCTTTGTAGAAAACACATAGAAGCTTCACATGATTATAAAAATTGAGTTATTGCTGAGAAAGTGTACCAGGTTGGTACAATGTGATGTGAAAATTTGGTTTCAAAATTCAGGATCGGAAGACTCATTTCCGTAGGTTGAATCAAGCTCCAAAATATTGGTATGGCAAGATTGATAGTTTTATGATGAGCTTGGGCTTTACCAAGAGTAAAGATGGTTCCAACCTTTACTTCAAGAATGAGAATGATGGAATAGTTATATTACTGCTATTTGTAGATGACTTATTCTTTACAGATGAAGAAAATCTCATCACATATTGTAAGAAGAAGCTTTCTGCTCAATTTGAAATTAAGGAACTAGGTTCGATGCACTATTTATTAGGTCTTGAAGTATGGCAGAGACCAAAAGAGATTTTCCTTAATCAAGGAAAGTATGTTGTGGAAATTCTGAAGAGATTCAACATGATGGACTACAAATCCATGTCCACTCCTATGGAGATGAATATGAAGTTATTGTATGATACTTCATCATAAATAGTTGGTTTTTTTCTATATAGATAGAAGATTGGTTTGTTGATGTATCTAACAAATACTAGACCAAATATATACTTTTCTATGAACACCTTGAGTCAGTATATGGTGGAGCCTAGACGTGTTCACCTTGTAGCTTCAAAGCATGTGATGAGATACCTAAGGGTACATTGGACTATGGACTCTATTATACAGGAGATTGTGTCTTCCAATTGTATGGCTATATTGATTCAAATTGGGCTAGAAGTGCTTCAGAATAAAAAAACTTCAGGATGTTGATTTAGTTTAGGTTCGGCCATGACTTCATGGAAAAGCATGAAGCAGTCCAATATTTTTCTCAGGACGATAGAAGCAGAGTACATTGCAGCATGATCCACCAGTTGTGAAGATATATGAATTCATAAGTTGTTAACAAGTCTATTTAACCTAGATATGGATGCTACCATGATATTTTGTGATAAACAAAGTTTCATAAATGTAACACACCCATGACGGGGCATAAAGATTTTCGCTTTTCTTAAAGGACATATTCTCCATCCATGGTTTCTAGTTTGGATGGTCGGGGAACCAATCTGACCTCCCGGTCAAGGATCTTCGATTCTGGAGGAAAACGACTCTCTGAGACCTTGATGGTATCATTCTATAATTAGACGTAGACCCTTTCAACTTCCTGGTGCAGGTCTAAAGGTACCCGCGACCCTCCTCTTCGCGCCTGTGAAATCTCAGAGTTTGGGCACTAGATCCTTTTATAATAAGCCCCTTCCTTGATATGACCTTGGGCGATGGCCTTACATAACCACACAATTGCGGGTGTGGCCAAGGGTGGTTTGAAACCAAACTACTTTTTGCCCCACAATTCACCTTGAGCCTCCACGTGTCCTTTCTTCAAAACCATGGTTTGGATTGCGGCTTGCCCTCAACTTTTTAAAGTTCATGCATCTTCGATCCCCATAATGCTATAGGACCGTCAATCTCATGATATTGATAGTGCCTCTGAAATGATGGCTTAGATATATCCCTTTCAAATTTTTGGATCAGATCTGACCTCTTTCAAATCAACAGTTGTGATTCATTTCAAAATTCTAGACTTCAGAATTCTCAAGTATCAAATTTTCCTTTCTTCCGTACGTCAATATTCCAGAGTGGAATATATGATGAAACCTATCACTACATATGTGCGACTATGATTTCCTTCGGGAGTTTTAGTTCTCAAATTCTCATTTCTTCTAGAGAGATTTCTCTGAAACGACAGATCTTCTGCCACGCATCCTCCTCAATCGACAGTTCTTCTCCCGCTTCGGGACTTTGGCCTCCTCAACCAGATCAACGGTCGTTCAGATCCCTCCTCGATCAATGATCAAGATATTTTTCAGGTCTTTGGACCTTTTCCTCCTCTCTTTTCTTCCAGATTTCTAGATCTGGCGCTGTGTGTCCACCTTCACATAAACGGATCTTGTCACTTCAGATTTACGGACTTCGGAAATATCAAATATCAACTCTCATTTTTCCCTAATGGATTTTATCCATAATTGATAATCCATTGACGCATGTCCCTATCGGATCAACGACTGTGATCCCTTCATGTCTTCAAACTTCAGATTTCTCAATCCTCAACTTTCACTCCCCCTTGATGTATGCGACTTACTATCGCGTGTCCTCTCGAATCAGACAGTTGAGGCTTACTTTAGGACTTTACCTGAAATCCACAGATTTATGCAACGTCTCTTCTGGATCAGACAGTCCATATTCACTTCAGACAATTCAACGCTTGATATTTACTTTGGACGATCTGACGATTGAGATCTACTTCGGATGATCAGACGGTTGAGAGTTACTTCGGATATTCATCTCTCTAGACTTCAGGAGTCTCAAATATCAACTGAAAACTCTCGAACAAATTTCTTCAGAGNTCGGGGTTCGAGATTCTCAATTCTGAACTGAAACTCCAATGCAATTTACTCGAAGCTTGTGATCTATTGGCACGTGTCTCTATGGATCTAATGATCAAAATACCTTCAGCTCTTCGGATCTTCGGCCCTTCGGTGCTTTGGCTCTTTGGTGCTTCGACTCTTCGACACTTCGGTGCTTTGGCTCTCCAGATTTTGGGGCTTTGGGAGTTTGTCTCACTCCTCACTTGGAAACCTCCGTAGTATTTTTCCCTGAAGTATCTGATATATAGACACGTATCTCCTCTTATCCAATGGAAAGGATCTACTTCAACTCTTTGGCTTTTGGGAGTTTCAAGCTTCTACACACTCATTTCCTTCTAAAGTGCATTTACCCAAAATATATGATCTCCTAACACGTATCCCCTTGACGATCAATGACCAGGATTTACTTCGGTTGTTTTTCCTCCTCCTTGTCCACAAACCTCCAAAGTTGTGGATCTTACACCACGTATCAAACCTGATGATGGACGGTTCTGATTGACTTTGGAACTTCGGAACTTCGCAAGTCCACTCTCCTGTGCACTTTCAAAGGGTTAGGCCTCATGCATTTTCCTTGGGATCCAACGATTGTTTCTCCTCACGCTCATTTATGACAGTCCAGATATGATCTCCTCCCACACACTCTTCTAATTGTTTGGATGTGGATCCCAATAGTCCAGATCTTTCATAGTGCTCAATCCAACGGTCACTGTTGCTCCTCCTCCTGGTCTTTCGCTTTCTTCCCTAACTTGGAAGATTTCATATTTTTCGAAGGTCTTGACCTTCAATTTACTTCCTACGATCCCTGATGTATGGGTCTCAACTTTCTCTTTCCCTCCTGAGCTTACAAACTTGAAACGAGTTCACCTCTTGGACCTCATCTGCGCTTCTGAAAATCACTAGTCTCTTCTGAGCTTGGTCCTTAGGGAATTTTGAACTCCCATGTATTGCTTGCAGTAATCTTCTCGCATCAGATCAATGGTCCAAGCCCTTACTCTATCCAACGGTCCATATCACATCACAACTTTGGGTTTCATAATTTTAATCGCACAAACATGCGATTCTCCCGTCGCACGAACTCTGCACTCGTAGATCTGACGGTCAAGGTGGGTCCTGATAGATCCTTGGATATACGGTCTAGATCACATCATGACTTTGAGTTTCGGAGGATCCATTCCCTTCATGATGATTACCAACATTTGTCGATCTTGTGAAGGCTGAAGGAGTCAAGGTGTTAATGCATATGCTCCTCCTTCAAATATAACGATTGTGACAGACCTCGGATCCTCCCTAACGGATCTCATCTGTTCATCTTCCAAACAAAAGGATATTTCCTTTAAATACATGAGTCTTGCTATCCTTCTTGAGATTCATCATTTATGGAGGATTTAAGAGCGTTGTGCTCTTTCTCCCAGGCTTAACACTTAGAAGGGTCTTTTGCACTACTCTTGCACTCCATCATCAAGTCTAGAACTTAAGTGGTTCTTGGTCTCTTCTTTCCTCACAGAGAGCCTATGCATATCTTCATTACCTCTCCTAAGATTAACATACTTCGTCCTCCAAGAGACTCAGAACGACTAGGAGGGTCGACCCGCATACATGAAACTATGCCCACGGTCAACGAACTTACAGTTCGTGGCTCTAGCTTAAGCCACCACATGACGCAAGCATTTACGAGTATAAAAACATGTCCAAATCATGCAATTTCCTAGTTTCCTAATTACACAATCAAGAAGACACAAAAAGGGTACAGTATAAATCATTAAGAAAACATATACATCCCTACAACATTCATAGGATATCCAAGTTTAATTCACAGTACCACTTAAGTACACAAGATATGCAATTACTTATCTATTACAAGTGGTAGCCAACTAACTGACTGTGGGTGTTCGTCCTTTCACTCGACCATAGGCTCAGAGGCATTCATTCTTAGCACTTTGGCTACCCTGTGCCAAGTGATGATATCACCAAGGAACTCTCACGGTTTTCAAGGATTCTTTCTCTTTTTCAGCTTCTGCTCAGGTTCTGTTCTCTGCAACATTCAATAATTTCTCTCTCTATTATGGCCCTGGGTGAAGTTTATCATATGTTGAGTCAAAATCGATCTCGCGACCTTTTGTTCATCCTTCTCTTGATAGCTCTGTGCATTCTCCTTACTGATTTTTATTATCTCTTTTCCCCAAGATGGTTCTCGACCCATCCAGTTCCTTCTGTTAGAAGGGAACTCGAGTCAGCTTGGTCTGTCATACCCAGTGGTACTTCAGGCTAACATTCTGTAGTCAGACCATGCTTTCATTCATGGGAGTGGTTGATAATTCAACCACTGGTCCTTTCTTCATTAACTGGTTTCTCTCCTTGGGATCCGAAGGAGATTTATTATCCCTATCAAGGGAAATTTGGAGTATTTGATATAATGAACCCTCTCTTATAGTTTTCACAATATTTCCTCTAGTGATATCATGGATAGTACTTTCAAGGCTTCACCCCCACAGTCAGTTATTGGAAACTCAAACAATAATACATTTACATCGTCCACATGCCTTAGCATGGTAATCCAATTTTATGATTAATTACAAGTTGGGGGAAACAGGGGTGTTACAATTCCCTCCCCCTTAAAGGAACACCGTCCTTAGAGTTCTTTCTAAAAAACACCTTCTTTCAATAATTCTTAGACAACAAGCATAGTAATCATAGTCTCATGTGATAACATTGTATAAAAATTTCTAGGATTTTTTTTTAATCTTAGCACAATAACTATCTTCGCAATTTGTGGATTTGTATCCACATCGTTTTTTTGTTATCCAGGCTCATTGTTTTTCCTTGACATACACATTAGGTTCATGATCCCCATAAATAGTTCATGAGAAATATCAAGGATTTATATTCCTTGTGGTCACTCACCCTCCAGGCTCAGGCTCAGGCATCCCCTTCTCTACTATACAGTCCCTCGGGTGATCCATCTTGCCTTGCCGAGGTTTTCTCGCACAGGAAGAACTACCCATCATGTGCATGATCCCAATTAATAGTTTAAAAGAACTATTAAGGTATTCTCTTCCTTGCGGTCACTCACCCTCCAGGCCTATGCTCAAGCATCCCCTTCTTTGCTATATAGTCCCTCACCTGATCCATCTTTCCTTGCCAAGGTTTTCTCTCACATGAAGAATTCCAGAGACTCTATCAAGTCTTACAGTCGAGGTGTCCCTCATAATTTCTCTACTGAGGCATCCCTCCGGCTTGTGTTACCTCAATACAACATATTCTAGGAGATGATGTCTTACCATAGGGTTCTCATGGCTCAATAGTAGCCATTTTTCATGCTTTTACAACTTGACATCCTTCTGGATCAGCTAAAGTTAGGGACAAAGGTTACTCTCCTTCTCCTGGCATCGTAACAAATAGCGATGAAGGTTAATCTCCTTCTCCCGGCACCATAATAGATAGGGGCGAAGGTTACTCTCCTTTTCCCGGTACTGTAATAGATAGGGGCGAAGGTTACACTCCTTCTCCCGGTACTTTAATAGATAGGGACGAAGGTTACTCTCTTTCTCCTGGCAATTCATTCTTTACACAACCAAACAAACTATTAGTTTCTATTTCATGCGATCGGATTATACTCTTTCCCACAATTCTCCCTTGAACATGAGAGCTCATTTTCTTGTCTCTGCAATCTTCGCAGATCTTTCCCTTGCACCTATATCACAGGTATACAAAAATTCATGAGACATCATAAATTTTTAAATTCAAAAAAATTCTTGTAAACCTATCACTCGCAGATTTCCAAATTCCACATTTTGTTCTCATATTTGTTTCTCATAGGGACCAGATTCA
>JASDQU010210811.1:8013-18690 GCA_032191745.1 Picea mariana
TTCTTGAATGAATTGTTGTAGTTTAATTTCTTGCATGTGTTTATGAATTTTGCTGAATCAAAACCCTAGGTGACAAGCACACAAGTAGGTCCTTGTCTCATGTCCCCTGATAGAGAAACTTTCAGCCATTGAAGAAGGAAGAAAGAGCCTAACCGTAGCTACACTCCTATTTCTTCTTCCTCTCTGCTAGTTGTACCAATTGGAAGCCAAGAAGAGTGAGACGTCCCTGGCCTAGGTCTACTACACTAGGGCCGTACTCTTTCTAGGGTTTGTTGAAAGGCCTTGCTGTAGCAACACCTCACCTCATCATACCCTCTTGTTTTGGTAATATTTTTATTCTTGAGCTAGCCGTTTTGTCGGGAAGGAGGAGAGAGCACGAGGCCTTGCTTTAGCAACACCAGAGTGAGCCTCTCTCCCCTAGGGTTTTGATTTTGAGGCCTTGCCTTTGCAACACCTCAAAACTCTTCCCTCTAGTCCTTGAAATCTTGCCTCCTTCAACTCTTGCGTCCTTCACTTATGACTCCATTAAACCCTAAGGCACTAATTTGAAAGTCCTCTAACGTTGAAGTGAAGCTGATCAAACAACTCTCTAAATTCATTAAATTTTAAACCCTAACCTACTAACCCTAAGTTGTTGACGTCACCATTGGTTATTTCATCTTTAATGCAGCAACGTCTTGTTCTGAGAGCAATTGAATGATGGTTTAGGCATTAATTGAATGAAGTGTTGATTGGTTACATTGAATGCCACATTGTCCCAATATTTATTGGTGAAGTATTATATATTTTCATTGCTATTGATAAACATTGACTTCGTCAACATTTATTGCTAATTGCTTATATATATTCATCAAATAGTCTTATGAAGTACTAACCCATTGAAATATAGCTTGCATATATCATTTTGTTGTTGTTTTGTTCCAGGCAGGTGTTCTTCATTGGGGATTTACTTTATTATTGGTTGTTCAGCCGAGACTATCTGTTTGGTGGTGATCTGTGAAGGGGGATTCTTTACCCTTGTCTTAATATCCTTTAGCCTCCTCAAAGCCCCAGGTCACCGGGGATGTCTCCCCTGGGCCTCACCTCCCTAAAGAGAAAGAACCATCCCATTGTGGTGACATTGGGTGGGATAGGTTCCTGTTATGCCAGTTTGGGCCTTCTATCTTATAGCCTTTTCTCCTAGCTACAAACTGTGTGATAACAGAGCCTAACGACCTATTGTATCTGCTCTTAGCTCAGCTATTCGCTAATAAGAAAAGATCATTTGTTGTTGGGGTTTTTCCAATTGGTTTTTCCCAGGGTAAATCTCTGTGTACTTGTGGATGCAAAGTTTATTATTGTGCTTCTGTTATGGTGAATTTGAGCTTAAGTTTTAAAGTCTGAATTTAAGTACAGTGCTAAATTTTAAAAATCAATCAGATCTGAATATCACCATAAAATTAACACATAAAAGGCACCTTAAGTTTACATATAGAGGAACATATTGCTTAGTTTACATAGAAAAGAACACGTTGCTTACAAAACTTGATATGTGCAAGACACTAAAGTGTTGCTAGCTTGTGGAGGTTGGTTGTAGTCAGTTTTATTTGAACATTGTGAACAATGAGGAATCACCTGAGGCTGTACTACTGCAGGTTTCTTTCTTTATGTTATTTTTTCGGCATTCTCTAGGAGCTGCACTTGCACTCCCACATTGTAATCATACTTGCTGTATTCTTCAGTCCCATTGACCTACTTTTGTGGTCATTTGTTGGACGGTAATAAAATTATCTTATCTTATCTAGTTGTATGTCTAAGATGAATACACAACCTATACGTTCCTTTGAGAATTTGTTTTGCCATGAAAGCTAGTAAATTCAAGAATACAAGAACCATTGACATGAACAATTGTTCTGGTAAATTCTTTGCAAGATGCAAAGACTACTATTCTTAAGTATACCTAACAAAAAACTGAAGAATTTTCAATGCGAGAACTATATGAACCTTGACAAAGATCTCATGGACGTTGTTCACTTTGTAAACTATTTGATGAAAAGGATGTTACAAGTTACAACTAGTGTTAACAAAAGTCTCTGGTTTCTCTCCATTTTTTGGATCTTTTTGTGGATTTTCAAGCTAATGAGTTTTCTGAGCTTTTCAGGTCCAAGTTTAAGCTTGTTCAGTTTTGCTTTTTTTTTTTATTTCCCAAGTTAATGACCACAGCCAATTTTTTGCCAATGCCAAGTTCAGCTAGTCCAACATAGGCAATTTGACTCGTAGCTAGTTATCCAGATAAGCAAGATATCTGCTGCCAACTATAACCATGTGACTGTAAGAAAATCCCTAGCCTCACCTTCCTGGCTCAGCCAATTCTTAACATTCCCTGAAGTCCACTCTGTTGGAGCCTGTGATAGCGGCAAACTCTTAGTAAGTCTCAATTGAGAAAAGTTCAAGATATTTTTGTATTGTCCATGTTTAGATTCTGGTTTGAAATTACATCATTGTGAGTTTGTATCATTTCGGAATGGTAGTAATAGCATAAAAGATTAGCGCAAGGGCGTTGATGGCCAACTATCAGCCTATATCTAGTATATAGTGGAGTGATGAAGTTTTGGAAAAACATCTTAGATAAATGGCATTGTTAATGACCAAAGGGAAGGTTCTCTTATATATGAATCCTTTAGGGCAGAGTCTTAGTTTTGGCATCTACTATCAACTTTGATGCATGAACAAGAGACAAGTATGGGGTTATAGAAAAAATAATTACTACCACTTGTTAAGTTATCAGTCTGAAAATGGAGGAGAATTTGGGAAATTGTATTGAATTCTGCCAAGAGCTCATTAGTGAATCTTGTCAACGGAGACCAACAAGGAAGGTCTAAGGTTAAATAGCCCATGGGAATGGTATGACCATGTTGACTCCTTTGGGTTATAATCTTTTTCTTATGGTATATGGAAGTAATTTTATAATTAAAGGAAAGATGCATATGAAAACATACTAAAAATGAAAATGAGAAAATGAAAACCTTAAATTTGTTAGTCTTGTTAATAAAAGCCCAATCTCCATGAAAAGCTATCCCCAACTTGGCAAGTGTAATATCCTATATACATACAACTACATGGAAATAAAACAGATACCCTTTCTAAAAGTGCAACTTACTGTACTTAAAAGGGAAACAACTAGAATAACTCACAACGTGGAGCTCCTCTATTGCAGGGAAAGGTCCGTTGGAGGCAACCTAATCCTGTCCCAGAAAATCTGTAATGGCAAAGTTGTTGATAATCACCAATTATAATATAGCCTAAAACAAGCACCACATCATATTCTGAAATATATAAAACAAATAAAAATTCAAGTACACTGGGTTCAGACTCATGCCCAGTTGCATGCATCCTGAATAAATATTATATTGATGATTTTGTATAGCCTATCAAAGTCTAGAACTTTTCTTTAATGAATGAAATAACATAATATTTTCAATATTAACTCAATATTTTTCCTTGTCTTTACTCTAATAGAATATGAGATAGAAAGGGGACATGCCTACCCATTCTCTGTTTCATTTGTTGTGAAGTTATTTCCTACTAGATTCCTGCATGTCATGATATTACTTATTACAATTTGTATAGTGTAGTTGATGGAAACAAGCTTGTTGGATCACACCCAACAATAGATATTGACATTTACTAGTAAAGAAGGAAGCCACCAATTATAACTGAGATAGAAATAAAGACAGGTGGTGATATACAAAAAGGGAAAAGAAGGCACAGTGGAAGAGCTATAGCAAATTTTGAAAAGTCAACTGATAACTTTGTATCAGAAATTACTCCTCTTTGCATACACGTTCAAATTGTTGTCACCAAGCCATGTTGGAATAGCTCCTGAAAATTGGTTGTAAGATAGATCTCTGCAGACACAAGACATCAACCAGTATGATATAATTGTTAATAAAATTGAGATTTCAGAAACAATAATGTATCTGATCTAAAATATATACATATGAGAGTGTTATGATGCCTAATGATAGTATACTTTATGTCAGCCATTTGCACTTAATGTTAGTCATGTAGTCATTGGGACTTATGTTAATCATTAGAGCTTTATGTTAGTTGTATGTATTTTATGTTAGTCATTAGGGTTTGATGCTAAGAAATGGTTGGCGGGACATTTATTGCCATTACTCATTTTAAAGTAAGTTACAAAAGAAATTAATAAACAAGTAGCAATTAGAATCTTACTAGGTGACAAAATGCTAAAGATGATGCATGTGTGTAAAGCCACTTATCCCACATGCAAGGATCAAAGGGGTAAGAGGGAGAAGAAATTGTAAATAGGCCCATAAGCCTCAAAAAAGSTTATGTTGTTGTGATGTTTTGTTAAGRGAAGTTTTGAGAGACCGACTCCATACTATAGCATGGAAGTGCAACATCCATACTATAGCATCGACAATCTAGGCCTAAGTTCATGTCCAGACTCCAAAACTTCTCATGAAAACTTTCTTGTCTTATATACTATTCTAGAGTTCCTTTATCAACAAAGTTGTAATTGGAAGATTAACATTGTCTATTACATTTCCTTGCCTAGTTTCTAGAATAGTTGTTAGAATACTCAAAATTGTATCATTTAAAACCTTACATTACATTTTGCATTTAAAACCTTTTCACATCCTATGTTACAGTTGCATGTCATTGCATCTTATTGCATGCTGCTGGTTGAATCTTTTAAGTCCTCATTGGCTCTATTAACCACCTATTTCAACTAGGGGTCAACTCCATGTACCATGAAGATATGCACCTGATGGTGCTACCAAGTTGAAGACTGGTTGGTTCTACAAGGCAGTTTTGGTCTTCAGCACTTATTTTTGTAATTGGAATTTCCGCTCCCCTGCGTGGGATTATAATGTAATGAGTCAGCATGGATCATAGTTAGGTCAGTTGCCTAGTACATCATCATTAGAGGAGTCCCTTTCACTGAGTGTTTTTTTCCTTAGGTTATTAATCTGGCCTAACCAGCCTTATTAATGTCCCTTGAGTTTTTCACTCCCACAATAAATCCTCCAAAGTGGTGAAAGGCGTTCTAATGGTCGAGCCCTATGGCAGCTAGTGTCTAGGAATATTGTAAATTACCATGATAGACATCTCCTAGAGTCTTGCGGAATTCCGTCAAGTCTAAGGTATTTTTTTTAATTTTTTTAAAATTACCTAGTTAATGGTAATTTTAATTAATTTTTGATAAAAAAAATGTAAAAACTAGGTCCTTGGGATTTTGATAGGGGTATTTGTGCTCAAAAGAAATGCAATGATACCCCCTACACCCTTGGACCAAGTTTCATCTCAATTGGACAAGTTTTGCTAGGTGTTTGTCCATGAGGAGTCTAAGTCAGTCTAAAACAACAATCTAATTGCTTGATTTGACATAGTCAAAATGTCAAATTTTTGTAATATTAGCAAAACGGTTAGAGAAAAGATGGGAGATGATGCCTAAACCCATAACTAAGCTATCCTAACCTTTATCCACCCATTCCACTTAGCCATCACCTCAAAAAGTTGTCCCCCCTAGGGAAGTTGTGCCCCCCTTCTAGAGAAAACTTTAGAAAATGAAAAATTAAGTTGGTGGGGCCCTCCTCTCCCTAAGTGCGCCCTCCTTGAGCCTCCACCTCACTCTTTGACTTGTCAAAGTGCTTGCCAACTCATTCTCCACTAAGTACCAAAACCCTAACCCTAAGAAGTGTGCCCCCCTCCTTGAGATTCTCAATGATGCTTAAGGATTGACACTTGGAGAGGATCCAAGAGGGGTAGCTCTTGCTTCCCAAGTATAAATAAAGCCCCGCCCCTCCCCTCCTCATTTCTCGTCTATTCTTTGCCTACTGTTACTATGCTCAAATTTCTCCAATCTCTCCCATCTCTCCCATCTTTCTCTCTTCTTCATTCTTGCTCGACATTTTTGGAGAGAAGCTTGTTGCAAGTATTTGCAACAACCTTCTACTTTCATTAATAGAAGAAAGCTTTGGAGGCTTATGGTGTGTGGAGAGTATTCTTGGTACATCATCCATTGGAGGTGACTTGTTGTGGTATTTTTTGTGTATGCATTGTTTACTAGTTTAGAGTAGAGATCCCAAGCAAAGTCTTTTGCTTGGGTAGATTTGCAATAGTTTTATTGTAGATCTAGATGAGTAGGTTTTAGATTAGCAAAGTATTTTGTTATTTCTAACATTTCTACTCACTCCTTTGCTCTATCTTGTAGCTTGCTCACATTATTTGCAGGTCATTTCTAGTGTTGGAAGAGCTAGTTTCAGATCTGGAAATTAGTTTATTTCAACCATTTTCACCTTCATAATTTTCTGCAATTTATTTCTGTCACTTTTCTTTCATTTTTGGGCATTCTAACACTTAGAATAGGTCGTTTTTATTCATATTTTTTTGTTGTGATTTTCTGCAGAAAATTTTTGTGTTACTAACAGAAATTTTCTCAAGTTTGTGTCACTTGTGCAGCGTTTCCAGCATGCTTTTGTTTGCTGGTTTTTTGCAAGTTGGTGACCAAAGAGGTGGTCTACAACCCATTTGGGGTCTCTACAAGCAAAGATCAACCTTCAAAGTTGGCGTAACAAATACCCACTTCTTCCTCTCATTATTTCTCATTGTAAGCAAGCCCAAGGGAGTCCCAAGGGCTTACATTCCACGTAGTAGTGTAAATTTCTGTGTTTTTTGTTTTTAGTTTTGCCTACATCTAGGAAAGAGTTTGGCAAAGCCAACCATCCTATATCGTAAGGCTAGGATCTTAGATTTAATTTTCAGCATTTGTTATTTCATTGTTTGCCCCACTTGTCATTAGGACAAGGTTGTGTGGCTAGGATTTATTTCCAAGTTTTAATTTCAAGTTCTTTATTCCATCACCCACTTGTGCACAAAACCGGAAGGCCTTGTCCTCCACCTTCTGCACTTCTTGTGGTTGCATAGTTTAGTTTGTTTTCTCAAGTTATCTTTCTATTTCATTTAATTGTTTGCCTACAACTAGGAAAGTGTTTGGCCAAGATAACTATCCTATATCGTAAGGCTAGGAAAATATTATCGGTTATTTCTATCTTGTTCATGCTTAATGGCTTAAATCTCTAGATCTAGGAAGTAATCAAATAATGTTTGCTTAAGCCCATGGAGGCGTAATATTTTATTTGCTTACTTTTCTATTTCATTTCATTTCCAAATCATTGCAAGCTTTCATTCCAAGTACTTTGTTCTTTCAAGTTATTTACTTTTCCAAGTACTTTAATTCTTGCAATTTACTTTTCCAAAAAATTTTATTTCTTGCAATTTCCATTTCAAGTACTTCACTTCTCAAACTATTTACTTTACAAGTATTTTTCTTTCATTTGCAAGCACTTTCATTTACAAGCACTCTACATTGCAATCACCTAACTAACTTAACTCAATCAACTTGAGCTCAATTTATCTTTAGTTCCTTAGGGCCTAAAATTTATCTAGTAATTAGAAACACCTTTGACTGTCCCAACTTTGCTATCAAAAGAGGGACTTAAAGGAAAGGCAGAGGGTTCTAGATCAGGATTGGTCTCACGACACTAGGTGTCCCCCTTGTTGGAGTACTTTTGTTCCCCGGATTGACTTGTGGAGCTAGGGTGTGGCCTTGTTTGCCTCACTTATTGAGCAGTGCTTTTGACCCAACAGTCCTTTTGGTATAAGCAAGGAGAGTTCTAGGGAAGTCACTTAGTTTAGGATTCACATTTCACTTAATAACTTGATTAATCCTAAAATTAATCCACTACAACCTTGGGCAATTTTCATTTATCTATCTTTCATGGTTTATGCTTAATAATCTTGCAAGCACTTTACAATTTCATTTACTTTACATGCAATTTTATTTTAGCATTGTGTGGATGTTAACTAAGTGAACATAAGAGTTGCGCACTTGCCTTTGGAGGCTTTCTTTTGAGCATTGTCATTTAATTTTTGAGTTGTGTTTTGCTTTATTGGCTTAACCCCTTGAAGTTGCGCATCCCTTGGAGGCAACTTCATTGTTTGAGTTTGTTGTTGTGTATTTGTGGATGCCATTGAAACAACCCCTTAGAGTTGCGCATCTTGTGGAGGCACTCTATTGTTTGGGTTTGTTGGCTTGATGTGTTGTGGTAGTCTTTTCCTTTGAGCAATCTTTCTTTCCTTGCACAATCAAGTATTTCAAGTTAGTTTCAAGTTAGTACTTGTTTCTTTTGCTTTGTCCATTATTTGTATCTTTGTATCTAGTTGTATCTTTAAATATTCTTAAATTTGTAGATAGTTGTTCATTTCATTTATTTGTATCTAGTTCTAATTATAAATATTGCAAAGTAATTCATTTTGTATTTAGTTGTAATCTTTTGTAGATTCTAAACTCTTTAACTTTAGTTGACCCCTTGCCCAACCTTAGGCACTGTTATCGCACAGTTTGTAGCTAGGAAGAAAGGCTATAAAGTAGAGGGCCAAACTGGCGTAACAAGAACCTATCCCACCCAATGTCACCACGATGGGAAGGTTCTTTCTTTTTAGGGAGGTGAGGCCTAGGGGAGACGTCCCCAGTGACCTGGGGTTTTGAAGAGGCTAAAGGATAATCAGACAATGACAAGTTTCCCCCTTCACAGATCACCACCGAAACAGATAGTCTGGCTTATAGCCAACAAAGATAACCAAGTAGAATCCATGCCCGAGAACAAAGCAACAATAAACTGATATATGCAGGATCTGGTTAGTACTTCATATATATCAAAGACTATCTGATATTCATTACAAGCAATTTGAAAGTAAATGTTGACGAAGTCAATGTTTACAAAATAGCACTGAAAGATAATCTCACTTCACCAATAAATAATAGAACGATATGGCATTCAATGTAATAAATCAATACTTGACTTAATTAATGCCTTTAACTACCATTCAATTGCTCATAAAGTAAAACATTGCTGCATTAAGATGTAATAACCAAGGATGACATCAGCAACTTAGGTTTAGTAGGGTTAGCTAGAGCTAGGATTAGTGTAGTTAGGGTTTAAAATTCAAAGAGTTTGAGAGTTGTTTGACCAATTTCACTTCAACGTTGGAGGACTTCTAGATCAGTGCCTTAGGGTTTAATGGAGTCAAGAGTGAAGGACGCACAGGTTGAAGGAGGACGGCTAAGGACTGGAGGGAAGAGCTCTGAAGTGCTGCTATGGCAGGGCCTCAGAGACAAAACCCTAGGGGAGAGAGGCTCACTCCGATGTTGCTATGGCAAGGCCTCATGCTCTCTCCTCCTTCCTTAGATGGCAAAAACAGCTAGCATGAAAGATAAATTCAAAACAAGAGAGTCAAATGAGGGAGAGTGTTGCTACAGCAAGGCTCTATCATCAAACCCTAGAAAAAAATGGCCCTAAGTGTAGATAACCTAGGCCTGGGACGTCTTCTCCTTCTTGAGCTCAAACAGGTACGGCTAGCAAAGGGAGAGAAGGAGAAAGGAGTGTAGCTACAACTAGGCTCTCTTTTTCCTCTTCAATGGCTGAAAATCTCTCTATCAGGGGACATGATACAAGGACCTACTTGTGTGCTTGTCACCTAAGGTTTTTGTTCAACAATAATCATAAATACATGCAAGAAATTAAACTACAACCATTCATTCAAGAAGTTTTGCAGAAAAATACTTACAATTCACCAAGAAATAAATGTGCAAACCCTAGTTGTAACACCTTCCTTCAACAGAGAAGCCAAAATATACCAAAATAGCCTTCCTTCAACAAGTGCGCATCACCCAATTATCCAATAACCCAAGAGAGGGTGCTAATTTCAGACCTCACTAATGAGTGAGTGAGTTGTCATGATAAAATGAGAGTGAAAATCTCTCATTTATACAAAACCTTGACCTAATTTTACATTTTAGGTCAAGTAAAAGGCCGACAAGGCCAAATTATCAAAATCATATTGTTTTACATTAAATTGTCAAATTAAAACCCTAATTGAGCTATAAAGAGATAAGAAGCCCCTCTAAGGGAGGCGTTAGCCTCTTCTAGGGAAAATGGGGCATCCTGGAGCAAAACGTTAGCCCTCCTTGGGCTTCTCCAACCTGCCACACGTGCCAATACTGCCCAGTCTGCCTCCCAAAATGTCCATACTGCGGGATGACATCATCGCTATGATGGGTGACGTCTTAGGCCTTCCAAGGCCAAAGTTCCACTAAAAAAGGGCAAAATCCCCCTAGGTCAAGCTATTACGGGGTGCCTCTGGTGGAACGTTCTCTTCTTCTCCGATGCAAAGCCCCTGATCTATCTGTGTCTTGTCTCTGCCCCCTGATGGGGTCTCAACATCCATCTGGTGGGCTCTTCAGCCCCATGGAGGTCCGAACTGATCATCTCCCCATGTGTATAGGTCCAAATGGTACCTGTCCATCGGGTATGGTCCTGCACATCAAAGGCTACGCCCTCCATGGGCTCATCAGTCACAGGGATCATGGCAATGTCAATCACGTTTCATCATTAATATTATTAAACACATGCATAAAATCCCTAATACATCAATCAATAGCTCAAAGACGTTACACAAGCCTGCAATACAAGTCTGGGGAAAAAGACAAGGCTTCCTATTGGGTTAGTGTCCACAGAAAAAGGAAAGTTCCAAGAAAGACCTCATCCAAGCCATTTAAGTGGATGATGTGGTCAGGGGATGTCCAAGCATGTGGGTGCAGTAAGG